>KE373044.1:134115-151353 GCA_000418225.1 Zizania latifolia
ACGAACGAAGCCGGGAGAAGAGTTGCTCGAGACCGCGCTACTCCAACTCTACTTCCGCTGCCCGAGCGCGTCATGTTTCAAGGTAACGATCCATGATCCCATTACACGCATGGTTCCTGGGCTAACGGGGTAAATTTTTGAAATTAAGCACTAGCGTAGCCTCCCCATAACCCAACAAAGCAATAAATAGCCTAAACTCAGACATACACACACGAAACCTAGGCGTCGCCTAGGTGCCCCTAGGCACTTGGAGTTGGGGAACCGCCCGACTAGCGTGTAGCACCTTCCTGAACACTAGTGGCAATCGCCGCTAAGCTCGATGAGATTCTTCACCGACTTGATCGCTGAGATGAGGCCATCAATCGATGGCTTGAGGACCACGATCTGCGTCTGGCACAAGTGGAGAAGCAGAAGAATGCAACAAACAAGCAACAACCGTCTACCTCAACAACGAAGTCGGCGCTGGTCACACTGCTAACTTCTTCATTGACGGTTTTTTGGGCCCTCCACATTTGGCTGCGGTATTGGTGTCTATGCCAAAGAAGAAGGCACTAAAAAAAGAAGAGGGTACCTATTTTCTGGCCATCACCTTCACCACGTCCACAACCTACATCATGCCTTAGGTGGTGTGGGAGCACAACGACTAATAGGTAGGGGTCAACGCCGACCACATGTCGCCAAGCTTCATGGCAGCAAGAGTGTTTCTGCTGCTCTGTGCGCTTCGTACATGATTCCAACAACATCAAGCCACATCATGGGACTGCTGAACTTGCTAATGCTCTTTGAAGTGTTATTGAGCTATTGCCGCACCTACTCGTCTATGTGTCACCAAGGACTTAAACTGCTGCTGCAACTCGATGATGAGCTGCCTCATCCGAGGGGTGTAATGCTATGGACATGGTACTGTAGTGCGGTACTATAGTAGTGTTGTTAGGAAAGATTTTACCTTCCATAATAATAATATGTGTCACCTAAGTAAAATACTAGGTGATTTAGGATAGAGATATAGTTATTTTGGTATTACATATATTATTTAGGAAGATATTGGTTTTAGTTAGGAATTAGAAATAGGGATTAAATTGATTTCCATAATATTAGGGATAGTGATGAAAAAATCGGTCGAATCACCGATTAATCGGGCAGTTAATCGGTGATCGGCTAGACTCTAGTTAATTTTCCCTGTTATTGGCGCATTAATCGGGGGGATGATTAATCGGCTGGTCAAGCTGATTAATCGACGTCCACCGATTAATCGTCTTGCACCCTCGCCACCGGATCTGCGGCCCCGTCGTCGGATCTGTGTCCTCACCGTCGGATCTGTGCCCTAGTCGTTTGGATCCACGCCATCGTCGCCGGCCTCGTGCTGCCGCCACGTCAGGCCCACACCGCCGCTGTTGCCAGCCTCGCGCTGCCGGTGCCGCTAACCTGCCGTGCTTCTTTCGTGAAGAAACAGAGAAGGCGCTTCCGTGGAGAAAGAGATGAGCCAAGAGTTTGAGAGAGAATGAGAGGGAAGAGACATAGAGAGAGGTGGAGAAAAAGAAGAGAATGATAGAGAGAGAATGAGAGGGGAAGAGACAAAAAGAGAGGTGGAGAAAAAGAAAGGAAAGATAGAGAGAGATACACAAAGAAGACGTGGAGAAAAGCCAGTGCCAGTATTGTCTCTCTTAGAGCTACAAATATATACATGTTAAGTATGGACAATATATTATTTAACTATTTAGTTGACCAATTTATTGGTCGATCGATTAATTTAGTTAATCTACTGATTAAACGATTAATCCCTAATCCCTGGTTGGCCGATTAGCTACCGATCACCGATTTTTCTAACACTGAGTAGGGATTAGTTCCTTGTATGTCAAGTTAGTCCTCTCTAAAGAGATCTCATGTAGTCTATTATCAAGCAATCAATGAATCTGTAAAGTTAGCCCTAGCCCCTAAGCCTAATAGCTTCTTTTAGCTTGACTAGCAAAATGCTCATGCTTTGCTATGAACAAAAAAAAAATATTGTAATGTTGTCTAAAATAAATCAAATATATTTTTATATGATATATGTTATTCATTTTTAATTATATGTGTTAATCCACTTTTATTAATTTGTTGTGTAATATTAAATAGTATCAAGGAGTAAACTGTAAAAACTACAATAAGAGTAGGTGGATGGCAGATTCACCACCACTTGGTTCTTTTAAAAGGAGTATAGAATAGGGAGAAACCTTGCTAGAGCTACTAGAGGGCAAGTGCTCTATCCTCGTTTCTTCGGAGCCTTAGCCTAGTGTGCCCATAACATGTCTTAGATTCGTGTATGAGGTAGCAAGCAAAAGAACAGCCAAGCTTCCCGTGCTATATTTGAAATTTAGGAAACCTGTGGGCCAAGCTACCGCCAGGTTGCCTGGGCCTCATCAAAACCAGCCAGTCCAATTATGAATTCTCTGGGCCAACTGTATTTTGCAAACTATTGAAAAGCTCATTGAGTTCCCATTGCTAGACCCATTGTGTGCTGTATTACAGGATTAGTTTATCATAGTGACAATATTCATGCATGAATTGCCTAATTTGGTGATGCACCAGTTACCATTAGCTTATGTTTCTTCAAGTTTTTATTTGCTGTATTACTTGATAATATATTGTTTTTCTCAAAGCCCTTACTCTACTATCTTGTGTTTTTCAGTATAAATTGTTTTGCTATATTATTTGATAGTATATTGCTATTCTCAAAGGGCACACTTATACTTAGTTTTTGAGTATAACATTGTGTGCCATTGGTGAACAGGTATGCCGACTGGGGTGGACCCTTACCTCATAGGCCAGCAGAAGACAGTGCTTTCGCTGTTGCTCGTTTCTACCAGCACGGTGGAAGCTTACAAAATTATTACATGGTAAGATATTTCTTGAAGAGATTGAAAACCATGTTTTTCAGTCTTTCACACCCCATTGGTTAATTCCTTTCCTGAATTTTGCAATTTGGTTATCTTGTTATACATTTGCTTGTCATCTTAGAACACATGCAGTCAATATTTCAATGTTTTGATCACTAATATACATGAATGTATTTATATATGGTCAGTTTAGTTGTTGTAAAAGTACTTTGATATCATTATATTTTATAATTTCACAACACATGTTTCAAAAAATGTGGTCAAACTAAGGTGTTGGATACTGTGTCAATGTCCCAGCTAACTAGCTAAACAGAACAGTGTTAGTAACTTAGTATGTCTATTGCATGGTGCAATAGCATTTACTTCCGGTGCCTGGAGAGCAGGCTGGGCTGTACTGGTTTTGAATAATTTTCTGAAAAATGATGGTTTTTTATATTTAGATCTAAGAATTCATATCTTTTTTTGCAGTATTTTGGTGGAACAAATTTTGTACGAACAGCTGGTGGTCCACTTCAGCTAACAAGCTATGATTATGATGCTCCAATTGATGAATATGGTATGTAAAAATTCTGAATTAATGCTAGATTTTTTAGGACATTATCTTATTGTAGATAAAAATTGTATCCATGTTCTTTTGTTTTTATATATAAGAGATGTCATCCAAGATACATGAAATGCTATTTTCAGGTATATTAAGGCAGCCTAAATGGGGGCATCTGAAAGATCTACATGCAGCTATCAAACTTTGTGAACCAGCTCTTATTGCAGTGAATGACTCACCTCAATATGTAAAGTTAGGATCGATGCAAGAGGTTTGTTGCCAATTTGCCATCTTTTATTTGGTTTTATACACTTTGTTTGGACTTTCTATTACCCCTGGTTTCTGGGGGAAAATGACACCTATTCCACTACTTTCCTTTTTAGGTGTTTACTTATTTTTCTTCTTTAAAACAACAGTGTAGACTATAAGGTATTGAAGGATCCATGTGTCTATGAGGTGACTTGGATGTGGTTATTACTCACAGCAACTGGTAGAGTTGTGCAGGTCAGCAAGCTCCATTTAGATGGACGAACTAAAAAGAAATGCCTGTTGACTGTTGCCATGGCTGCATAGCTGCTACTCCATTTATACCCCATGGCTGAGCCTCTAGCTTAAATGCTTGCCCGTTGTAATCTTCTTTCTATCAGCTCTTTTTTTTCTGGGTTTTGAGATTAAATCTAGTTACATGTGCAAACTCCATGGTTTCACCAACTGAATAGCCATCTTAACTTCTTATTGGATGAAAACTGTCGGGATGGACAATGCTTATCCCCATGAAAGAAAAAAGTGACTAAATGGAAATGAACCTATTTTTATATAAAAAAGAGAGAGAATGAGACTGAATGATGTTGGAATATAAAGTGAATTGTCTATCTTTTCTCATCAGCTTAAATTTTTGGGTCGAATTGGTTGGTGCATGCAACTTAATATGGTATTAGAGACAGAGGTGTCGAGTTTGAATCCTGGTAGGCACGCAATTAAATAAAAATTGTAGCCCACTTCTATTCCACGCTTGAGACTCGATGGGATCTCGCATGAGGGGGAGTATTAGAATATAAAGTGAATTGTCCGTCTTTTTTTATTAACTTAAGCTTTTGGATCGAACTGGTTGGTACATACAACTTAATAAATGAAACATCTAGGGACAAAAAAATGCCAACCCAAGTTTAATATGAAGTGCACTTTCCTATATTTTATTTTTATACTAGTTTCTAGTTTCTCTTGTATTTTTAGTAATTGCTTGCTCTGAATCTTAGCTGAAACCACCCCAGACCTCCTCTAGGAGGCAGAAACTAGCAGCTTACTAAACTATGTTAAGGTAAAAGTTGTTTTTTCTTAACGTTTTCAACTTCAAACAGAATTTAACTACAAATGCAACCCAAATCAATATAAAAATCCCCGAAACAATCAGATGCCATCAATTTACTGTATATACTTCTGGTTAACCAGTAACTGGCTGGCTTTGTAACCCTGATTACCACTCAATTCTTGCTTGTCTTATGCACTTAGGGATTTACATTCACTTTTACCATGCAAGTTCTGTATGGAAGTACCATAATTGTAATGACATAAGCAATATCTTTTCACCCAGGCAGCTGATCTTACTGATCTTTCTTGTTAATGCATGTAATTTTCAAATTTTGACTTTTGGCTGAATGGGCCATTCCATTACATAACAAATATCATGTGTTTTTGTGACTCTGCATAAAAGGGAATTTAACCCAGGAAAGCCTTACCTTGTTTAGAATCTGTTCTAGTTTAGGTGGTATCTGGATCGTTGACCCTGCATTGTTGAATGTAGAAACAGGAAAGGTAGTGTTTGTATGTGATATAGTTGTCAATGAACAAGGTGCTGTAAATAATTTGTTCAGTGGACTAATGCTTATTGACTGTAGTGAAAGCAAATCTTTTAAAATTTCCCTCTATTCAGCAATGTATGTCGGTTTAGATTCTCAGGGTCTCCAAAACACCCACAAAATTATTAAATTTTGATACAATGAAAATGTTTTTGATGAAAAATCAAATTGTTTCATTTCCATATGACAAATATAAATACCTTGTAATATATTGGTGGTCAACATTATGGAAGTTTGACTTCCTGTTTTGTAAGACGTCTTGTGTTTATGATCGGAAGTAGTAGATGGCTATTTGTTAACATGACAGTCATACTGCCTAAGTTTTACAGTGTACATTTGGCATGGGATGTGAACTTTCTTTGCTAACATTTTAAATTGTGAATACTAATACTTTGCTTGCTCTCTTGTTTGATTCAGGCACATATATATTCCAATGGACAGGTTCATACAAATGGAAGCATGGGAGGAAATGCACAGATTTGCTCAGCTTTTCTAGCCAATATTGATGAACATAAATATGTGTCAGTCTGGATCTTTGGTAAATCTTATAGTCTACCCCCATGGTCTGTAAGCATACTACCAGATTGTGAAAACGTGGCTTTCAATACTGCACAGGTATGTAGTCAATAATTGCATGCAATATTTTTTCTTCCCATGAAACTATGACTATTGAGTCAGTTACATGCAGACATGCTGATGCGTATTCTAGGTTACAATGTACATACTTAAGGTAGACTTTCTGGAACTGCCCTTCTGGTGGTTCCAGTGGTTCAGTCAAACTAACTATACCATATTTTTAAATACCTGGGAATGAGTATCGCAGACATAACCAAGAATGGTAAAATTGTCAATTCATTCACCATGACAACGTAATACTCCATCTTCCAAAATCTGCTCTATGCACAACCCACCCATGGGGCAGGGCTGCAGGGTGGTGAGCCCACACATGCATTGCAATGTCTTACTTTGTGGTATCTCTTCGTGTGGTCTATGGTATTGTAGTGGTTGTGTGGCTGCGTTGGACTATGGCACCATACCACTATATAAGACATGGGCCCATTTTGAGTTATAGTAGCGGTATGCTATTTTGTGTTTCTCAAAAGGAAAAAGTGCAAATACCCCCCTGAACCTTACCTACCAGGCATTGAACCCCCTAAACTTTCTCGTTTGGTCCAATTTAACTGCACATGTTAAGACCCATGGAATCTTTGTACCATCTGCATTATGGCGTGTTACTTGCCAGGAACCATTGATGTAGCTTGTTGCCACCGTAATCCTAAACCTTGTGTGAAGCTGCCATTTTCTTTATTAATTCATGCATTTCTGCGTTTGTCATACAGTCTATGTTAGAACATAAAAATGGCTATAAGTTTTTGTGTGCCAGTTTAAATTTTCAACAGAAACATACTAAACTTGGGTATGTCGTAAATTATTGACATTGAATGCATGATCAATCTTTTATTGTTTACTTGCATATTTTCAGGTTGGTGCACAGACTTCGGTTTTCACTATAGAATCTGGGTCCCCCAGTCATTCAAGTAGACATAAGCCTAGTATCCTGTCCCTTACGGTTGGAGGCCCCTTATGTACTTGGTGGACTTCTAAAGAGACCATTGGTACATGGGGTGGAAACAGCTTTGCTGCTCATGGAATATTGGAGCACTTGAATGTAACGAAGGACATATCTGACTACTTGTGGTATACTACCAGGTGAATGTTGACTATGCTGTTGGAGAATATATGATTTTGTGAGATCAGATTCTAATAAAGAACCATCTACTATTATGTTCTTTTTTAGTCAGTCAATGATTGGTTGACTTGACATTTCGAACTATGCATTCTGGCTACATTCTTTATGTGTGCAAGTGTGCAGATGAAACCATAAGATTCCTAAAATGATCTACACTTGTGTCCAAGATATTAATTGGTGATAGTAACAGAACCAAAAGGAGTATAATCTGTACTGAGATGATTTATGGATGGGATAAATTCAATTCCTCAAATAATAAAAAAGAGACAACCTGAACTACTTCTAGAATCATAATCCCTCAAATAATAAAAAGGAGACAACCTGAACTACTTCTAGAATCATAATCCCTCAAATAATAAAAAGGAGACAACCTGAACTACTTCTGGAATCACCGTTCAGTGTCCCATCTCCACTTTTCTGCCTTACATTGGGTGTTATTTCCCAATTTATATATATCTTATGTATATTAGTGTTTAGTACTCTGCTTGCATATAAACATGAAAAGCTGACTGAGTACTCTATTACATTCATTTTTGATTTTTTTTTTCAAAATAAAAATGTCTAGTATTTTTCCACTACTTAGAATTTCAAATTCAAACCCAGAAGTTGTTATGAGAAACCTAAAGAAGTTTGCTACAGAGAGTACTTTTGTTTTCCTTTTCAACTTTGTTTTGATTGTTCATTAACAGGAATCTTTTTTCTTTTGGTAGACTCATGTCTTCTTAGTGAAGTATGTTCACACCTAGCTATCATGTTGTAATGGAGATGCATAATTTCAAAATGTAGTGTTCATCAGTTCAATTGTTAGTAGTTGACCAGTATGCAGTATGAATGGCATGCACTTCACATTCTGTTGATAATCTTCATTATTTTCAAGAGTCTAATATACACATTTTTCAACTCAACAGGGTAAATGTTTCTGATACAGATGTTGCATTTTGGAGTTCAAAAGGGGTTCTTCCTTCATTAACAATAGATCAAATTCGTGATGTAGCTCGTGTATTTGTAAATGACAAGCTTGCAGGTATTGTTTAAAATTCTTAATCTTTATAGGAAAAAATGTTATGCACTTAAGTGTTGTATTTATATGAAAAAAATTAGCTACACTTCTTCCATTTCCTATTTTTTGGGCCACTTATTGCCTGCATATTAATTTAAAGCCTTTTTTGTACATTTTATTTTATTATTTTTTATTTACCCTATGATATGAATTGTATAATCAGTTGCAGTGTAGTTCAACATTAATTATTCTTGTCTGCAAGTTTTAAGCTTCTTGTGTACAGAACATATTACCTCTCTTACAAGCTGGGAACCAAAGTTGCCTTGATGTACTGTTAGGGATACATAATATGGTGATAACTTGATATGGCAATGCCATTTCCCCTAAAACACTGATACATATGTAACAGGACTTATTTTTGTTTTTATTGAAAATTGGAAAAAATTACCAAAACATGTCCGATACATAACAGTATCTGATACAGATATGTGGATTTTGTGAAGTACTTGCACTATGTAACTGGGAACTTTTAAAGCTACCAGAAATTAAATTGTCTGGTATAACATTTGAGGATCCAGTCTTGCTTGTTCTGGTGTTATGTTTCTTCATTAATGCAAAAGATTCAGTTGGTTACAAAGGTTTGTATCAATATGTAGGCAGTCAGGTTGGTCAATGGGTCTCTCTGAAACAACCAATTCAACTGGTTGAAGGAGTTAATGAGTTGACATTGCTGTCAGAGATTGTTGGCTTGCAGGTATTTGAATTTTCTTTTGGAATAAGATCATTTTACTTTATGTGCTTCACAAAATCTCTGCTTAACAAACTTACAAAGCCTAGTTTTGAACCCCCTAAACACGCAAAACCAGGTCAATTTACATTCTTAAGGTGATTTTGATGATGTGTTATAACTGGGATGATTTTGTTGACGAATATCCAACAGATGGGTTTGTTGCAAGCACATTGCCTACTTCTTTCTTCCTTTAAGACCCTCTAGTCTATCTTTCTCATCAAGCTCCTCCTGCTCAGTTGGATGCCCATCAAAAACCACTGAGTCCTTGTTAGAATTTGTTCTAAAGGATTAAATACCCAGTTTTTTGTAGTTGAATTGATTAAGTGAAATTTTTGCAAAATTCAAGGGTGCAAAGTGCACTAATTCCTTTTTTGCATGTTCATTTTATGCTTATCATTTTTACCAAGAGGCAATGAGCATTCAGTCATGTTTTTATAAAAAGTTAATGAACATGATATTGTGAACACATAGCAAAAAGGCATATCCTTTGTAGGTTCAGGTTGCCCTTTTTTGATGGGATTTTAGTTGTTCTGATCCATACAGAGCCACACTTGTTGTAAGTTTTTTACCCAGGTTGACGACTCCTTTGAAATGTGGATTTTTTCCAATTTCTAATCCTGTAAAATTACGAAAGTATGTGAGTGAAGGACTCTTTCATTTGCATTGAAACTAGTTATCCATACGATGCCGTTGCATTTGATATATCATCTTATTTGGTTATCCTTCTGCTTCTGTTATATCTGCATACATGATCATCATGCACAAGCAATAATCTTTATTTGTTGTATCATCACCTCTTGGACAATTGCAAAGAATTATGGTGCTTTCTTGGAGAAAGATGGAGCTGGATTTAGAGGTCAAGTAAAGCTCACTGGTTTATCAGATAGGGACATTGACCTGACTAATTCCCTTTGGACATATCAGGTAAAAACAATTCAATGTTTTGTTTCTTTATTATCACAACATAACCTTACTTGAATTTTTAGTCATCATTAATTTCATTCGTTTACTTTCACTATGCTTCCAAAGTGATTTTACTTTAGAAGGATATCTACGTGAGTGTAGTGCATGATTCACACTGTTGTTAGGGTGGTCATTCAGTTATGACCGAAACTTTGGTTGGGTCATTTCGGTCTAAAGAAATTTGGTCTTCCTAAAGTGGTGACCGAATCAGAGTGACCCAAAATTCTGTCACTATAATTTCAGTTACCGATCTTTCGATTCGGTCATCAGTCATGATTGAAATTCAGTCTGCAACCCAGCAAACAAATTGACTGAATTTCAGCATAAACATACAACTACACAAAGATATTATTATTTGACAGAAGGACAGCATAGATCCATACCATAACATTGTAGTCTCACAAAGTTACAAGTTACAACTCACAAGAAATTCAAGAACACAGAATGACAGCCATTATGTTGCACTGTGGCAACCCGTGGAAGTCGTTCCTCCAGCCACCTTACTGCTAGACTGCTAGTCACCTGATCTGCGTGCAGTGGTGGCAGTGCAGCGCATGGCAAGCGGTGGCTGGGGCTTGGGGCACTGCCAGTGTTAGGCGCCTAGTCGGTTGGGCAGTCTGACGTTGGCACTTAGGCACCCACCTGGCAGAGACTGGCAGTGGTGGTCTGAGCATTTGGTGGTCGGTGCCTCTGTGGAGATGTGGAGTGGTGGGCTGGTGGTGCTAGCAGGTAGGCAGCCTGGAGGAGTATGGCGTCAGGCATCACAGTGAGCCGGCGATCAGCGACACAGTGGGGACTGCCAGAATGGGGTGTCGCTGCAAGCTGGCAACTTAGTGATTGGACTGGCTGACTGGGGTGACGGGTGTCGCAGAGACCGCTGACTTGGCGTGGGGACTGGGGTCCTGGCCACTCCTGGGGCGATGGGCGTGACCGTGTGGGTGACTTGGCATTGATGGCGTGGCCACGGGGGAACTTGGGATCTTGGGCGGTTTGGCTTGGCTGGATGCGGGATGCCTAGGGTTTGGTGGTTAGCCAACTAGGGATGGACCATTTGGTCTGTGCTCTGTGGGCATTAGTTTGGGACTTTGAGCCCTGTGACTGAACTAGTACCCAAAAAATTCAGTATATTGGACCCTGTGATTGAACTAGCACCTGAAGACTGGGTTTTCGGGTAATTTGGTCTTGGTCCCAGTCATTTTGGTCTCGGTCCTCGTTCTCGGCCAATTATGCCCACCCCTAACTGTTGTGCAGCCATATAAATTTTACATTAGAAGGTTAAATATACTACAGTACTAATGTTAAGGGCACAAAGCAGTCAAATTGTGGATGTCATATAACCAAGATTTCATTGTCTTATTGCTAAAAAATATAGCACTGTCATGCATAGATTTCATGGACTCCAGCAGTGCAGCTGTGCCAGAGAATGGCAGCCGCACTACAAGGGGCAGGGAAGCATACTAGCGCTTGCCAAAGCACACCATGAAAGCCCTTTATATAGGAGGCGTTCCCCTAACTATCATGTGCTAAAAGAGAGTTTTGCTAACAAATCTTCATCTAATCTTGGCTCATGTGCTAAAAGCAAGAGTTTCGCTAACAAATCTTCATCTAATCTTGGCTAACTGATTTATCCAACTAATACCTACTCCCTCCAGTTTCACAAAGGAAGTCGTTTTAGACTTATATCAAGAGTTGTCTAAAACAAGTCATTTTACATTTTATTGTGTATTTTAGACAACTATACCTCTAATGTAGTACTACTTTCTTCTCGTTTCTCACGCTATCTTTACTCCCGCATTGTATTTAATAGGGACAAATAAAGAAAGTACACACTAATTAATTGTTGCTTGGTATCTGAAATCATATCTAAAACAACTTCCTTTGTGACTCCGGAGGGAGTAATACATCTGCCCCATGGCTGTGGCTCCCCCTGTAGCCCATGCCCATGACCAACAAAGTTTTAAAATCTCAACAACTTGTTTTTTCACACCTTGTTTTCTTTGCAACAGCAAAGGTTGCATACAGATCTGTCACCTTGTGTTCTTCAGCTATCATAACCTTGCTTTTAAACAGACACCTGGGAATGGGATTCTATGCTATGTACATAAATCATTTAATCCTGACTTGAGTGCAAAGTGCGTCAAGCACATGTTATGTAACATGTATATCTAAACTATAGGTTGGCTTGAAAGGCGAGTTTTCTATGATTTATGCTCCTGGGAAACAAGGATGTGCTGAGTGGAGTAGAATGCTAAAGGACGATGTGCAGTCACCTTTCACATGGTACAAGGTAAGTTGGCATTTCACCTGATAAGTATGCAACTGTATCTTATTGGTGGTTCTATGGTATCTATTCCTTAACAGTTAGCATTAAATTTTAGTAGCAGCATGGCTAGAATGTTCATTTAAATTTTCCTTCTCGGCTCAGGCAAATCTCCTGGTAGAAATTCTGCATCTGTATTATGTTTTCACGATGGATTACTATACTGGAAGAAAACTCAATATATATCTTTATTATGTATTCACATTTGTCTTGTATCTCCAGACTATGTTTAATGCCCCTGAAGGTACCGACCCTGTCGCTATTGATCTTGGAAGCATGGGAAAAGGTCAGGCTTGGGTGAATGGGCATCTAATTGGTCGCTACTGGTCACTAGTAGCGCCAGAATCTGGGTGTTCATCTTCGTGCTACTACCCAGGAGCCTACAATGAGAGGAAGTGCCAATCAAACTGTGGAATGCCTTCACAAAACTGGTATTAAGAAAAGATACTTATAGCATTTTTCTTTTCTTGATATAAACTTATAAAGTGCTACAGCAGTGAACCCTTTTGTTGGGTAATTTGCAGACAGACATCACAGCAGTGAGCCAATGAACCTTGAAATATCATAATCTTGACTGACATAAAAAAACAGAATGAATACTATGATCTAACTTGAATTTTTGCCATACCTTCTGTGTATTTAGTAGAATAATCTGTTGAGACTTTTCTGGATGAGAATAATCTTTGTTTGCACATTTTTCTTCAATATGCTTGTGAAGTATAGCATAATAAGCATGCTATTTCACAATTAGGTACCACATACCACGAGAATGGTTGAAAAAGTCAGACAATCTACTTGTTCTATTTGAGGAAACAGGAGGTGATCCCTCACAAATATCACTAGAGGCTCATTATGCCAAAACAGTTTGTTCAAGAATTTCAGAAAATTACTATCCTCCCCTTTCTGCCTGGTCACATCTTGCCAGTGGCCGTGCCTCAGTGAATACGGCAACTCCAGAACTGCGCTTGCAGTGCGATGATGGGCATGTGATCTCAGAGATTACATTTGCAAGCTACGGCACTCCGTCAGGTCGCTGCCAGAACTTCTCCAAAGGGAACTGCCATGCATCAAGCACTCTGGACTTGGTGACAGAGGTAAGCTGATAATTATCAACTGCTGTATTTATTAATACCATGCTTCTGATATCAAAACACCTATTTAGTTTCCTATACTCATATGCATCATTAATCTGAAGTTTAGATACTTCTAAGAAAAATGATTTTCTATCCTCTGGAAATTGCAACATCAAATTTCCTAAACAAGACAAAAATGGGCTCAAGAACAATAATTTTCTACAGAAATTATTTTGGTTGAAGTTCCCCTCACGGTTTATTCCCAAGATTTTGTGTTTGTTTCCCAGATGAGTCCGGACGTAGTTGCAAGGGCCTGCCTTATAAATTTATTGAGACTATTAATTTGGAAACTCAATTCAGTGCAGTTAAATTTTGTTGCAAATATGCGCTCAGAGTTCAATATCATAATTCTGTTTGCCGTGTTTCCAGGCGTGTGTTGGCTATAACAAATGTGCTATTAGCGTTTCCAACGATGTCTTTGGTGATCCATGCCGAGGTGTACTAAAGGATTTAGCAGTTGAGGCTAAGTGCTCCCCATCGTCAGGCTCCAGAGAACTACGTGATGAGATGTGATCTCGAATTTATCATGGCAAAGTGTGGTAATGTGGTATACAAGGAGGGCTTCTCTAGCTCTGCAGTGGCAGAGAGCATTGTTGTGTTTGTACCCGGTTTGCCCCTGTGCATCTCATTTGTAAAAATAAACCTGAAAATTGAATAAAATGATAATGAAAAAACAGAAAGGAGATTTCCATTGAACACACTATATATACTCCCTCAGTCACAAATACTAGACCGAATCTAGTCTACTTTCAAAATTTTGACCGTTAATTTTAAAAATACTTAGTTGAAAAGCATAAAACTGGTGGTAGGATAAGATTTATCTCAAAAATACTTCCACGATCTATCACGTGCATTGAAATTTCTAGAACACATGGTCGGAATTGGCCTCTAGCCTTGTTGGCGTGGCAGCCTTCGTGTCGGTGAGGTAGGGTTTTAGCCCGGCATTCTTTGATCTAATATTTCTTTACTATTTTTGATTGCTTTATTTATTTGGCCTAGGGCCATATTTATAATATAAATAATCTCTTAGCTATTCTTAAGAAAATAGGACTCTTAAGGAAATAGACTTCTAGCCCTATACCTAATAGGACTCTTAATCTGCTACAGGACCCGATAGGTACTGTTTACGTGGCTGGGCTAGGCCTAAAACCTTAGCCCATGACATCTACACCTATCTTTTTGAGTAGCCCGCCCTCAAGCTACCGAATGACATTAAACATAACTCGATACTTAACACGAATAAGACTCAAACCTTTTACATCTTGGCTTCTTATTCTTCTAATCCTAGCTTGAGGTGGAGGTGGACCCCATTCCATCTCTCAAAGAGATTGGACAACTTCAAGCCATGGCCTAGCCTGTCCGCACCTGACATCTCCCCTACTGTTGAAGAGCAGCTCGTCCTCGAGCTGGATAGTGTGGTATCGCTGCTTGAACTCGTCACGGGGGACCCATGATGTTGGCGGTGCATAGTGATCTGCTCGGCCTTGCCATGTCTGGTTCAGCGCGCAATCCTCCTGGACTTTCTCAAAATTAGAGACTTGCGGCACCTGTACATTATCCGACAGACCGTCCAAGTAGTTAGGCAAGGATTTTAGCGCTGAAAATTGCCAGGACAACAACTCCACCAGAGCAGTCAAAGAAACCGAGGCCTTGACATCGTCATCTGGTGCAGAAGATGGTGACGCCATGGACGGGAACGAACCCGAGCAATCTAAAATTTATGGCGATAGCTCTTGCAACGGTGTCCTGATCTGCAGCGGCAAGGTGGTGGTGGCCCTGCAACTGCTTGGTGGCGGTAGCCTGTGCGACGATGGTTCTGGTGAAGCGGCAGCAGGTGAGGTGGAATCATTGGTGCGGCCGGACAAGCGCGAGTCAGCAGGGGGAGGCGCAGGCATCCCGTGGCGTGGGCTGCCCAAACTCCCCGCGTGCGTGGTCCCGGCCGGTAGCACCCTACCTCGCCCTAGCTCGAGTCGACGGATGGCGAAATCCTGCCGCTGCTGCATCTCCCGTATCCCATCATGAATGTCGCAATGGAGATCCCGCATCACCTGGAGAACCTCCCGGAGAAGGTCCCCTACCGGCAGCGACGTGGCGGCCAAACCTTCGATAGCCATCACCGATGGACAGCGAGAGCATCTGAGGAAAGTTGGCTCTGATATCAAGTTGTCACGTGTATTGAAATTTCTAGAACACATGACTAGAATTGGCCCCTAGCCTCGTCGGCACGGCAGCCTCCGCGCTGGCGAGGTAGGGCTCTAACCTGACCTTCTTTGATCTAATCTTTCTTGACTATTCTTGACTGCTTTATTTCTTTGGCCTAGGGCTATATTTATAATACAAATAACCTCCTAGCTATTCTTAAGGAAATATGACTCTTAAGGAAATAGAACTTTTAAAAAAATAGGACTCCCAACCCTAAATCTAATAGGATTCTTAATCTGCTACAGTACCAGTGGATACTGTTCACATAAACAGTACTACACGGGTACTGTTCACGCAGATGGGCTAGGTCAACCTAGCCCATGACATCTACACCACTCTTTTTGAGCAGCTCGCCCTCAAGCTGCCGAACGATATTAAACCTAACTCAACATCTAACATGAATAAGACTCAAGTCTTTAAAATCTCGACTTGTTATTCTTCTAATCCTAGCTCGAGGTGGAGGTTGACCCCATCCCATCCCTCATAAAGACAGTACAACTCTAAGTCATGGCCTAGCCCGCCCGCACCTGACACAATCTTACAATTCTTTAAAAAATATAAAATTATTCTAATATAAAATCATGGTTAATGTTATGTATCGAAGCTTTAAAAATATATAATTATTCTAATATAAAATTGTGGTTAAAGCTTTGTATTGAACCGTAAAAAGGTCAAAAAGTCAAATATCATGCATGTTTTTTTATCGGAGGGAGTTTATTGTAAGGAATTTTCTGGTTGTTGGATTGTATTTTTCACAAGCGTGTCGTACTCCTACAGCTTGTGATGGTTGAGCACACGCAGGATTGCCAATGAGTCCTTAGCAAAAGTACCACTCACCTCCATGATATATACGATGCAGTTATGCAACGGGAAAAAAATTTAAAGAATGCACGTATTTTTTTTATTTCCAGACTCCCGGTATCTAAAGGGTAAATCCCCATTGGTGAAGTTCACAATCTGGTGCTCCAGAACAGGAGTAACCAAGACCTATCTTTGAATTAAGAAAGGGTCAGAGTAGCCCCATGAGAAACACTCCTGGTCCGGGAAGGAAACTTTTTGGTCCCCGAGGGGACGTCCGTCCCTCGCATCTCTATATATAACTAGTATTGTATCCGTGCTACGTACCGGTGAAAATAAAAAAATAATTATATTATTAGTCAGGAGTTAAATTCTTTAGAACTTTAATTTAGTAGTTAGAAAGATTGTAGCAGCATCAAAGAACAATTACATGTGCAAATCAAACTGCCATATCCTCAAAAAATCAAATAAAAGCGCAAGAAAATTTTTTGCTTGCAGTCCAAGCCATCAGGCTGCATGATTTGGCATCGACCCTCTGGATGCCATCTATACTGTCCTTGGATAGCCATTCGAAGTTCCTCCAGCGAAACTAATAATAGGGATAGTTTTAGGAGTAGGACTGTCGAGCAGGAAGAATGGGTGTGTTCTGCTTGGGTCGGATCTCCCCTTTTATAGAATACGTTATGAAAATCAGGAACTCACTTAGATAGAAAGAAAGCACATTCCGATCATGGCGCTCACATTAGATGGAAAGAGATCAAACCAAAAAGGAAAAATCGTAATATGAGGAAAGTCATTAGAAGGAAATATATCAGCTCACTAAGGAAAGTTCTTTACATAGAAGGTCTTTAATCGGAAAGATATCCATCCACTGAGAAAAGTCCTTTAAATGAAAGGTTATTATACAGAAAGATATCCATCCATTAAGAAAGTCATTTAAATATAAAGTTATTATACGAAAAGAGATAAAAATATAAAAATCAGTTGCGGGTGGGTGGGGCCAAAAATC
>KE373044.1:167926-223045 GCA_000418225.1 Zizania latifolia
CGCGCTCGAACACTTGGTCGTCTAGTCCTATGCACCTTCTTTTTTGCGGGCCCTCCAGTCTCTTCCTGCTGCTCTTCTGCCACCTCCTTCCTCTGTCTCTTCTCTTTAGGATCTTCCACCTCCAACATCTGTTTTGCTTTATGCTCTTCAGTTGGGTTGTTGCGTGCTGACCGTCATAGAGAAAGAGGTATTTTACTTGTTTCAGCCAGAAACCTTTGTATTGGCACTTTCCTTACCGCATGCCTCTGTGCCATCCTTGTTCGGTAAAGTCAGAATCATCTGATTTTGAGCCCATCTAAAAATCCCTATCAAAACAAAACAATAGCATGTCAAAAAAAACTAAAACCAAAAGAAAAACATGATATATATATAACCTATCTGTACCATATGATACATATGTGTACCAAATGACACATACATGTACCATATGATGCACATGTCATATTTACATCCTCTGCACATTTGGAGGCCATAATATGCACATACATAAATAGTTTTGCATTTCAATATGTTTTGCGTCAATCCATACTGCTCACAAAACATACATTGTGGCACAAAAAAAGAAAAATCCCCCCTCACTCTCCTGTCAACTGCCACCTGCTATCCCTCCCCCCAAATTGAGCAAAAAATCATTCCCACCCTCTCATCAACACTCCTGCTCTCTCCCAAAAGACAACATACTAATCACAGTGGGAGGGTATGTGGGAGGGGGGAGAGAATCATATAGATAATAACCTCTAATAACATTGCTAACAGCGTCATCCTATTAAAGCTATTTGTGCAATCAACTCACTAACATAAGGGATCAAAAACAAAAATGAATCAAAAATTAGTTGTATCTAAATAACTCAGAAAATATCCCAAATCAGAGAAAATCAGTAATTAACAGTGTTCCATACATACTAACTTACTCATACAAGTACTAAAATGACTGATAGGAATACCTGACAATGCAACAACCGCAAGATCTTCCTCCTCTTCCAATCGGCGACGCCAAAATGCAAGGGCCCTTCTCCTCTCTTCCTCGGCCAACCGTAAGGATTCCGCTATCTCAAATCCACAGCCGCCGGCTCCGCGCGCCTCCGGTCGCCGACGCCAACTGCAAGGATCTCTCTCACCGCACTTCAAATGCTCACGGCGTAGCGCTTCCGCCCACCTCCACGCCTTTGGTCGCCGACGCCAATCGCAAGGAATACCTCTTCGAAGCGCTGAGTCGCGCCAGTCGCTGCGTCACCGGTACGCAGCCTCCTCCCCTCGCCGCACTTCCTCGCCGCACTTCAAATGGCCCAGCGCTTCGACTTCGCCGGTTGCATCGCCGCTCACTCACCGCTGCGCATAGAGGAATCGCAAAGTTCACGGGCAAAAGCAGTTCAGCGCTGGGATAAATACCGGCGTTTGCAACGGAACGGACGATTGTATCGGTTGGGTAATGGGCTGCGAGGTTGGGCCGCGCGTGATGGGATGCATATTGCGTCGCGCGTAACGGGCTGCAGATTGCGTGATGGACTTCTCTCCCGTGATGGGCTGCCCTCTTAAAGTGGACCGTGCGCAATAGTTGGGACGGTATACCGTCCAATAGATTTTCTGTAAGGGTTTTCATCCCAAATGGGCTGTAATTGTTTTTTTTAAGGCCCGGTAACGATTCCTCACTATTCTAATTACAGCCTAATCTAAATAAACACATGTAACATTTTTTATTAGCCTTATAATCTGATACGTGCTAAAATTAGCCTAACCAAACAGCCTTCCTAGTGTTTTATGAAATAAATCTAAAACCAAGGGTTTTGTGATTCTCATACCATAAAACATGTGATTTATGAAATTTATTCTTTTTATTAACACGGGAATTCCTAGTTTTTTAACTTCTAGGACGAGTGTGAAGGTTTTTTTTTGAAAGACCTCGAATTAGTGTAAAGAAAAACACTTGTCACCGATATGCAGATGATAGACCATACCATTCACTTTCACCTCGCTTGCTTGCATCCGTGGTAAGAAGCATCTCATCCTTGTTCATAACCTCAGCTCGTTTGATCCGTCAACTACTCCAGCATATTTTGTTATTCTCTGATTAATTGTTTCAGTTAATTGGTTGCTGCCAAAATCAGATCATATCAGATAAAATATCATGTTACACGGGCGCAGATCGGAAGCCTAGCTAGAACTCCAAAATTTTCTTTCACGAGCCAGCTAGCTGCAGCTTGTTTTTATCCTCTAGCTGACTGCCTGCCTGCCATTGCTATGCCGACAAGCAATCATGCTTGTGGCGGATCAGTGTTGGAGACGATCACTAAGAAACAAAGCTTCCTTTATATGACAAGAGGAATCTGCGATTTAACGAAAAAGACGCATGTTCGTGTTAGTAACAGGTAATTAAGTTCAGGCTCTGCATGAAGGAAGAGACAAGCAGTACAGATCGTTTATATGTTTGTGTTGGATTAGATTTGGTATATACTTGCTTGTTATCCGAGCCAACCAACTCGGCAGATACGGCCTTGCCTTTGCTTCCACGGTCGGCTTCTTGCTTAATTGGCGTCTTCGACGAACTGAATTCAGTGTTGGTTTGGTTCACTATCCTGTTAAAATAAAAAATTAATAATTTGTCACTCTCAAAATAATCCCTTAATTATGATATCAGTCATAACAATAACATACAGGACCATTTAGGCCAATGAATACGGGTCAGAATGACAAAAATATGAAACCACTTTTTGGTGGTGACAAATTATTAAATCTCTCTGCTAAAACTCGACGGTGTTAAAATGTTTATCTTATTAACTGATCGGAGATTTGATGATGTGACACTGGAAACATGTTTTTTTATATCCTAGCCTATAGTTATAGACTCAAATAGTTTTACGTGCTATTCTTACAAGTGTCATGTAATCAAACAAATAATTATTTTTGAGTGACAAATTATCCAATATTTCGCTGGTGGACGTCATCTCTTCTAAGAAAATCTTGTTGCTGCGCTGAAATGAGTTCGACAGAAAGACTGCGTGAGGAGAAAGTTTCTTGTGCTGGAAGTGCCACCAGCTGCCTGTATACATTTGGTACACTTACAAGTTACAATTAATTCGTCTGCACTACTCTTGTGTTTGCCTTGAGAGTTGAGTTTTCTTCACGTGAATGAATGGTAGCCAAGAACCAGGAATTTCTCCAACTTTGACAGCATTTGAAGCATTGTAGGTAGATCACAGCGGCACGGTGAGTCAGCACAGCAAAGTGCTAACCACAATTTCCAACCTGAAATTCTGAAACCCAACTGTTAGCAGCTGCACTTGTCTAGAGAGCAAATGAGCCATGCAAGCAAGCAATTCCCAACCAACCATGCAAAGGCAGAACCAAAAAAGAATAGCATCCGCGCAATTTGCTTGCTATCAGACAGATATGGAAGAATAACATCTGAAAACGGCAGCAGCTTGGGAAACAAAAAGGCGCCATGTCAGCAAGGGAAGAATTTGGCGGGAAGGCAGGGATCAGAGCAAGGTGCTATGATCCGAAGTAGAGATGGAAACAAAATAGAAACCGATGGAAATAAGTGCAATCATATCCATATTTTTTAATGGAAAAAATATAAATTACTACTTTGAACTATCGCGAAAGTTTAAATAACCACATGAACTATAAAACCATTTAAATAGCCCCCGAAAATTTCAAAACCAGTTCACTGTTAAACTTTTCGAGCGGTTTCTCTGATGTGGCACGGCAGAAGGCGGTTTTTACTGACTGGGGCACACGTGACACTGACTGGACAGTATGCGTGGTGCTCAACAAGAGTTTTGTGACTGGGCGACGCACGGAAGATATTCGATGGAATGTCGGATGCCCGCCGCGCCCCCGCAAAACGCCCGTTGCACCACTGCCTGCTCCCACCGCCCTCGCGCCGGCTCCCCCGCCGCACGCCCCACCGCGCCGGCACCCCCACTGATAAGATTTAATTTCAGTACTATACAATTTGTAGTTGTGTTTGCGGTAGTTTGTTCATCATAGCTGGTTGTATATTGCCCTAGAAGGGCCTCAACTCTAGTATTGAGTGAGCAATTCAAGGCAATTATGTGTCTTACAAAAATTGTATGACCTATCCATACCACTATTCAATAGCAGAAGCTTCTTCTAGATGCATGGGTATATGAGTGACAAGACACTAAATTTTATGCAATATTGTATAAAAAATGGAAAACCAAACTGTAGCATGGATGAGATAAAATTGAGAGGAATACAAGCCACATCTGCTAGCAACTATCTACAGAGGAGTACAATCTCTCCTATAATATGTGATGGCAAAATTAACGGTGTAAGTTTCTTATGTAGGAACTATTTTATGTGTTATGATTATCAATTATGAGTTTGTAATGTTCTACCAATTATTTTTTTCTAAAAGTGTCCAATCTTTGACATAAACTAGCTAGTTATTGTAATAAATCGACCGGTTACTGACACCAAACCAATCGGCTATCAGCCATTACCGCTCGGTTTAGAGCAGGAGTAATCGGTGCAGGTTCGTTTTGCACAAAAAAAATTGAATTTTGATTGGTTTACTGTAGTTATTGACTAGTAATATGATAACCAGCTATCTAGCCGATAACCAACACTTAGGACATGTTTGATACAGCTTCAACTCCGAGATTCATGTTGGATATTGAAAGTTGCCTAGAGGGGGGTGAATAGGCAATCTAAAATTTCTCAATAAAATAGATTAGTTCAAACCTTCAGGACCCGGACTATCCGGACTATAGTTGGATACTCCGGGAGCTGGACAAGATTAAAAACTATCCGATGTCTGGACTGTCCGGGTGTAACCAGATGGTCTGGGCACAACAGATCTGAAAGTATAACCAATGCGGAAAATATACTACCCAATGAATTCAATGATACTTAAACTTGCTAGTAAATAGATAGATCAACAGAAAACATAACTAGCAAGAATAATAATGGACACAAAGATTTTTTTCCCGAAGTTCGCATCCTCCGATCCTACGTCTCCGTTGAGGAAAACCCCAAAGGACCGGGTCTCTTTCAACCCTAATCCTCACCAAGCACTTACCTCTGTAAGTCTTGGTTTTTTATTTAGTTACCTCTTTAAAGCCGAGGCGAGGCCTTGTATGAACTTATCCGATCACCCACAATTCTTGGGTGCTCGCGGATTGATGCCTAGCCGTCTAGGAGATCTCAATATCGAAGAATAATAGATTTGATGACGTGATCCAACACCGTGTGCTCAAGAACCAGCGAAGAACTCAAAGAACACACCCACACAACTCTCAAGAGATTGATCCAACAAAAAAACATGTGGAGATTGTGTGTGAGAACACTCTTCTTCCCTCAAGATTCGAAAGAATGCACAAGGAAGAATGAGAAAGAATGGCAGGAGGTCTAGGGTTGCAAATCACGTCCCCCTTATTATAGAGGGGAAGGGTATTTATTCCCCTGCACCAAATCTGTCCGTTAGAGTAAAAAAATTACACACTATTCATTCGGACATTCCGGGCTTAATCGGATGATCCGGACCAAATAAAATCAAAACAGAACGAGTGTTTCAGATAGTCCGATCAGAGTCCGGATATTCCAGGCTAAAAACTTAGTACAAACAGAAAGGTATTTTTGGACAGTCCGACCAAAGTCCGGACAGTCCGGCCACGGAATAAAAAAACAAACAGAGAGCAATTTTTGGATTGTCCGGCCAAAAATCCGAGCATTCCGACTTCAGAATAAATTTCAACAGAAACAAGTTTTTGGATAGTCCGGTCAGAGTCCGGACAATCCGACTCGAAAAATAATTTAAACAGAAGCATATATTCGGATGGTTCGGTCAGAGTCCGGACAATCCGGCTCAAAAATAACTCGAGACAGAACCATGTTTTTGGAATATCCGGCTAGGATCCAGACAGTCCGCCATGTAAATAAAATCAAACAGAAGCCTGTTTTTAGATTGTCCAGTTTAAACCCGAACAGTTCGTAGTGCAAATAAAATTCAACAGAAGGGAAATCTCAGACAGTCCGGCCTGTATCCGGGCAATCCGGCATTTCTGGAAACCAAAAACCAACTTTTAAAAAAAATTCCAAAACTTTCAATGAAAGATATTGATTTGAGCACTTAGCTTTGATCAACGATCAACTCATCTCTCTTGATAGTATGACATACATAGCCTAAAAAAATATAAAATATACGCAATAAGCACTACTTGAGCCTAAGTAACAAAAATAACTCGATTTCTTCAAGATCGAAAGAGCTGCAATGCCATTTTTAACTATTAATTCCTGCATTCATCTTAGCAACCATGTCAGTAGCATCTGATCACTATTGTCATTAAAACACCAAAATAAATTAGGGGCCTAGATGTATCAAGATACACTTTCAATCTGTCTCTTTTTGGTGATTGATGACAATATGATCTAAGAAGTGAAAATAAATTGCTATCAAGATAAAAATTCAACCTGAAGCTCTCCCTAAATGCATGCATCATATACCAAAGTATTAAACATGACATGAAGTATTTAGGACTAGAACTCAAAATATCAAAATCGACATAATCAACAATAAAGCATAATACATGTTCATTACAATCCAATTATCCATGCCAACACATAAGAGTAAAACGCTATTACAGCCCATTGTTCATGACACGGAATACAAAGTTAGAATTAAAATATGGGAAATCCAAAAGCTAAGCAATTTTGACTTGACTACGACTTCTTGGCAATTCTCCCCCTTTGGCATCAAGAACACCAAAAAGAGAGAATACAACAGACGGCTCACTCGGAGTCTCCACTCTCAACATCATCATCATCGTCGGATGGTGAGGAGAACTGCTGAGGGGACTGCTGCTGCTGCTGGGATGACCCTGCTCTGGATTCAAAGAAGTAGGCATAGGGGTCGATGCAGTTAGCGAAGTCATTCTCCTCGTCAGAATCAAACATAGGCTCCATGGGAGGCTAGCCTGACTACTGAAGCAGCTGGTCAATCGCCTTGTTTTATCTTTTAAACTCCTTGACTTGTCGCCGACTATTGTTCCGGTACATAGTGAATATGGCCGATAGAATCTTCTTGATGGGCGAGCCAAAGGAGCTGGGCTACGGTGCTGATCTGCGAGGAGCACGCTGAGGCCCGATAGAAGGAGGCGGAGCTGCTGAGGAGGACGGAGGAGGAGGCGCTCTAGAAGGCGGTGCCTGAGGTGTGTACCCATGGTGCGCAACCTTATGAACCATCTTCTTTCTAGTGACTTTGTCGATCACGAGCTGAATGTATAGAGCGTACATGTAACTCTTGGTGGGAGAGACTGAGGTGGTCTAGATCTCACTTCAAAAGAACCGAGAAACACTAAACGTACCACGGTCCTCCCTCATGACCGCCCAGCAATGAGGTCCTGTCACCGAGCTTAGGCAGCAGGGTCTTCAGAAGAGATTGTTTAAGACTGAGAACACCGGGGAGAGACCCTCTGTCTTGCCTCCAAACACTAAACCCAGCTCATACAGAAATGGCACTGCATCAGCTCCAAGCACGGGCTCGGTGTCCAAATGGTATGCTGTGAGGTCATTTGCGTCCAAGCCCAAGATAGCAGCGAAGTCACTGAGTGTGACCTCGTACTCGACTCCCTCCAGCCGCCAGTGGAAAGATGGCTCATCATTGTCCACGGTTTGAAAAAGAGTAGAGTAGAACTGGCAGATTGCTTCCTCGCACTAGTCCTGCTTGATCTCAATGAGGCCATAGAGATTCTTGGCCTGACAGATGCGGATCACCTGGTTGAACATAGAGCGCCTTTTGGTACTTGAATACATGATTTGGATATTTAGGATCTTCAAAGCCTGGTGGTTGCTTCACATACACTAACTCAGCGATTGGACCATTCAGGAAAGCACTTTTCACGTCTATTTGGTGAAGCTTGAAATCATGGTGAGTAGCAAAGGACAATAATATACAAATAGATTTTAGCCTAGCAACAGGTGCATACGTCTCACCAAAATCTAAACCTTCAATTTGCGTGAAGCCTTGTGCCACCAATCCAGCTTTATTCCTTATGACCACGTCGTGCTTATCTTGTTTGTTGCGAAAGACCTATTTTATACCAATTATGTTCTGCTTCGGTCTTTTTACCAATATTCAAACTATATTTCTTTTGAAGTTATTGAGCTCCTCTTGCATGGCCATCACTCAATCCGTATCTTCAAGAGCTTCTTCCACCTTAACTTGTTACAAAGAAGACACAAAAGAGTAATATTCACAAAAATTTGCTAATCGAGATTCTGTAGTTACTCCCCTTCATAGATCACTAAGGATGTTGTTCACGAGATGGTCTCTTTAGATGCCTTGATGGATTCTTTGATGTTGTACTGGTACTTGATCCACTTCCTTTTGAACTTTTTGTTCCTTGTCCACTACCTCCTGCTCTTGAGTTTCTTATGTTTCGCTTTCTTCTACTTGTACTTGTTGTTGATCTATTAACTGTTCTTCCCTTGGTGTTATATATTCAATTTGCATATTCTTTATCACTTCACATGGAAGTTCTTCTTCACCTGCAACACTTGATCAACTTGCTCTACTTGAGAGCCGTTAATCTCATTAAATATCACATCCCTAGTAACTTCAACAATTCTATAGGTCTTGTTGAAAACATGGTAGGCACGTGCATTTGACTCGTAACCAATCAAGAAATCTTCATCGACCTTAGAGGCAAATTTAGAGTTTCTTGGTCGCTTACTCAAAATAAAGCATTTACTTCCAAAAACTTTAAAATATGAAATATTTGGCTTGTTACCAGTTAGAAGCTCATGAGCCGTCTTATTAAGAATTTTGTGTAGATACAGACGATTGATCGCATGACATGCAGTGTTGATCGCTTCTGCCCAAAATATGTCTAAAGTCTTGTACTCATTAAGCATTGTTCTTGCTGCTTTAATTAGTTTTCGGTTCTTTCTTTTTAGGGCAATCGGCTAATAAATGGCCAAGATCTCCACACTCATAGCACCCTTTCTTTGATTTTCTTTTCTTTGATTTATCACCCTTTTTCTTGTACCTGTCAAAGCCACCCTTCTCTCTCGTCATCACTAGACTCTTCCTTCTTCTTTGCTTTGAGAGCCACATCCTTACTCTTATTATTGTGATGCTTGGCAAGATCTTTGACTTTCTTGGCTTCTTCTTTCATTAGCTCATGTGCTATTATTCTCTTTAGCACATCACTTGGAGTTATTTTTTTGAACTCTTTTCGCTCATGGATTAAAGTCATCAAGGTAGGATTCCTTGGCGCTATAGCCCGAAGTAATCTCTTTACAACAAAGTGATCGGTCATCTCTTCACTTCCAAGACCCTTGATTTTATTGACAAGAATCATGAGGCGATCATACATCTCTTATGGAGTTTCATCATCTTTCATAACAAATCTTCTGAGCTTCCCTTCAAAAAGCTCTATCTTTGATTCTCTGACTGAAGAAGTTCTTTCATAAGCAACTTGCAAAGTCTGCCATACCTCTTTAGCTTCCTTAAGCCCATCAACTTTATTGAATTCTTCTGGGCTCAACGTGGTAAGTAGAACACTCGCTGCTTGAGCATTGCAGTGGATAGCTTGTTCTTCATTAGTGGTCAATTGATGATCATCCCTATTAGAGTTATCCACATCTACACCTGTGTATACAATCTTCTAAATATTTAGATGCATAAGATTAAGTGCAATTTCACCATCGAAGTAAGGAGCACGACCAGTGGGCACGGAGAGATAATTATTACTGGGGTTCAGTTTAGAGTAATCAAAAGGATATGCAGCGTCTTTCTTTCCTCCAACACTATTCTTGTCGATACCGGTGGAATTCGACTCTTTAGACATCTTTTTCTCTTTAAGCGGTTATGCCTTTGAGAAAAGCCTGCTCTGATACTAATTGAAAGTTGCCTAGAGAGGAGGTGAATAGGCAAACTAAAATTTCTCAATAAAATAGATTAGTTTAAACCTCTAGGACCCACACTATCCGGACTATAGTCGGATACTTCGGGAGCCGAACAAGATTAAAATCTATCTGAGGTCTAGACTGTCCGAGTGTAACCAGATGGTCCAGGCACAATAGATCTGAAAGTATAACCAACACGAAAAATATACTACCCAATAAATTCAACGATACTTAAACTTGCTAGCAAATAGATAGATCAATAGAAAACATAACTAGCAAGAACAATAATGGACACAAAGATTTTTTTCTCAAAGTTCGGATCCTCCTATCCTACGTCTCCGTGAGGAAACCCCAAAGGGCCGGGTCTCTTTCAACCTTGATCCTCACCAAGCACTTACCTCTGTAAGTCTTGGTTTTTTACTCAGTTATCGCTTTGAAGCGGAGATGAGGCCTTGTACAAACTTGTCCGGTCACCCTTAATCCTTGGGTGCTCGCGGATCGACGTCTAGCCATCTAGGAGATCTCGATCTCCAAGAGTAATAGATTTGATGACGTGATCCAATACTGTGTGCTCATGAACTAGCGAAGAACTCAAAGCACACACCTATACAACTCTTAAGAGATTGATCTAACAAAAAAAACACATGGAGATTGTGTGGGAGAACACTCTTCTTCCCTCAAGATCTGAAAGAATGCACAAGGAAGAATGAGGAAGAATGACAAGAGGTCTAGGGTTGCAAATCATGTCCTCCTTATTATGGAGGGGTAGGGTATTTATACCCCTACACCAAATCTATCCGTTAGGGTAAAAAAATCACGACTGTTCATCCGGACAGTCCGGGCTTAACCGGATGATCCGGACCAAATAAAATCGAAACAGAATGAGTGTTTCGGACAGGCCGGTCAGAGTCCGGATATTTCAGGCCAAATATTTAGTACAAATAGAAAGGTGTTTTCGGACAGTCCGACCAAAGTCCGGATAGTCCGGCTACAGAGTAAAAAAACAAACAGAGAGCAATTTTCAGATTGTCTGACCAAAAATCCGAACATTCCAGCTTCTGAATAAATTATAACAGAAACAAGTTTTCGGATAGTCCGGTCAGACTCTGAATAATTCGACTCAAAAAATAATTTAAACAGAAGCATATTTTTGGATGGTCCGGTAAGAGTCCAAACAATCCGGCTCAAAAATAACTCGAGACAGAACCATGTTTTTGGATTGTCCGGTTAGGATCCGGACAGTCGGCCATATAAATAAAATCAAACAGAAGCCTGTTTTTGAATTATCCGGTTTGAACCTAGACAGTCCGTAGTGCAAATAAAATTCAATAGAAGGCTAATCCCGGACAGTTCGTCCTGTATCCGGACAATCTGGCATTTCTGGAAACCAAAAACCAACTTTGAAAAAAAAATCCAAAACTTTCAACGAAAGATATTGATTTGAGCACTTAGCTTTGGATCAACGATCAACTAATCTCTCTTGATAGTACGGCATACTTAGACTCAGGAAAATATAAAATATACACAATAAGCACTACTTGAGCATAAGTAACAAAAATAACTCGACTTCTTCTAGATCGAAAGAGCTGCAATGCAACTTTTAACTCTTAATTCCTGCATTCATCATAGCAACAATGTCAGTAGCACTTGATCACTATTATCATTAAAACACCAAAATAAATTAGGGGCCTAGATGCATCAAGATGCACTTTCAGATATGAGATTTATATAGCATAATAAAATAATTTAAACTTTTATTTTTAGTCTAAAATAAAGCTAGATTACTCAACAAAATACCCTCAATTCATCCACAGCTCCTGATCCAGAATTTCTTGGAGCTATCTTTGACCAGCTCTAAAATTTTTTAGATCTGGAGTGTGCTAAACAGGGACTGTCATTGCGTAAGTACGACAGTCCTCGATGGTGTTACCCACAGAGGTGATTTGATTAGGTATAGGAGGATGTCTGTGTTCGGAATTCTATGGTTATCTCAAAAGACAGGAGACAAAAAGAGTTTAGATAGGTTCGGACCTTCCGGGGGATAATAACCCTAGTCCTGTGAGTAGGAGTATGCGCTGAAGAACCCAAAAAGGTCTCACGCGTCTGAAAGTCTATGCTTTTGTGCAAAACATCGCCTGTAAGAGGTATCCCTAATCCCTTTATTTATCCCAGGGATCGAGGGGTTACCGTTTAGGTTTTAACTACCCTATTACTCCGCTTTTATAGTGGTTAAATCACCAGGGAACGTGGGCTGATAACTGTAGCTTTATTCACTGTCTTAATTGACATTTAAGCCTGGCGGTTATGCCTAGGAGTTAATCCAGGAGGGACTTATCGCTCCTTTGGCACAGATCATACCGAGAGGCCGACCTTTGCCATGTCGCTTGATAATTGGCGATAAACATATCGCAAAACTGATCCTAGGAGTCGATAGAGTTTTCGGGGAGTCTCGCTAACCAATTGATGGTGGTCGACGCAAGCATCACGGAGAGATAATTCGCCATGACGTGTTGATCCTCATTGGCTGCTTGAACGGCCGTGTAATATAGCCATAGCTATTGCGAGGGGTCGGTCTTACCATTGTAGGGTTCGATGCTTGTGGGGCGAAATCTCTTAGGCCAGACCACTTGGCGGAGACGCTCGGTGAAGGTCGAGAATCCGTTGTGGCGAGTGTCCACGTCGTCTCGTCGGTCGGTTCCTAGAGTGCCATGACTCCGGTCATACTGCTCCCGGCGACGATTTCGCCGCGCTCGCTGTCTCCGCGACAGCAAGAGATGATGTTGCACGCATCGTGCACTTGGTTGAGGATCTCCCGGGCGTCGCCCGAGTAAGAGCTCCCATGACGCTCTCTCGGTCAGGAGCATCGTGAAGGACCGGATGGTCGGGCGGTATTGCGGCCGGTGGAGCGCGATCGGCCAGACAGAGTTACGACTAGTGGAGTGTGATCGGCCGGTGGAGCCAAATCAATAATTTGGGCGGTGGCGGCCTGTGTCATCGCCCAAGCTCTCTGGAGGTCAGGCATCTCGGGGAGGGCAGAAAGTGCCCTTTTCGATGATGACCAGGTTCGCCATTGGCGTATGGTACACAGCATGACCTTCAAAGTTCACCGTGAAAGCGTCTTAATCATCTTGATGTGAGTCTTCAACCGCTGGAGCCTTTCCTTGGCGGATGGAATGGAGGGTATTCCGTCGTCGGTGATCTCACCAGTCGGTGCTGGACTCGGCAGCATTGGTAGTGGGTTCGTCGTCAGAGACGATGGCCGTCATCACCATGTCAGTGTTTGTTGGTGGAGCCATCGGTTTGACCGATGCGCTTCTCTTCTTAGACCGTGCCAGGACGACCTCGGTGAATTGGCGTCGCTGGACCGTACGCTCACTCGAGGTGGAGAAGATGACGTAGTCGGTGGGGGAGTCGGCAGTGACAGGTCGGCGAGTGTTTGATGGAGCTGGGCGCCTGGGCGCCTAGTTCATCTTGTTGCAGGGGCGAGCCACGCCCCGAGCAGGGGAAGTAGTCGGGTGCACGGTGGGCGTGCGCGACGTCCTCACCTGGTTGTTAGTGGAGTTGGAGAGGACGAGTTGGCGTATAGTGTCGCCAACAAAAGTGTGGATCCCGAAGGTGATGACAAAGCCGACGGGAACCTTGGTGCTGAACTTGCAAACAATGGCCATGGAATCCGAATTGGAAATTAATAGAACCGCCCCTACCTCGCGCTCCAACTGTCGTTGCGTAAGTATGACAGTCCTCGATAGGGTTATCCACAGAGGTGATTTGATTAGGTATAGGAGGATGTTTGTATTCGGAATTCTATGGTTATCTCAAAAGACAGGAGACAAAAAGAGTTTAGACAGATTCGGGCCTCCCGAGGGATAATAACCCTAGTCCTATGAGTAGGAGTATGCGCTGAAGAACCCAAAAAGGTCTCTCGCATCTGAAAGTCTATGCTTTTGTGCAAAACGTCGCCTGTAAGAGGTATCCCCGATCCCTTTATATATCCTAGAGATTGGGGGTTATTGTTTAGGTTTTAACTGCCCCATTACTCCCCTTTTACAGCGGTTAAATCACCAGGGAACGTGAGCTGATAACTGTAGCTTTATTTGCCGTCTTAATTGATATTTAAATCCGGCGGTTATGCCTAGGAGTTTACTGTCATTGATGACACAGACCGACTGTTGCTTTCGCCTTCCGAGTCCCTGCAGTCGGGATATCTCTCCGAGTACTGGACTCGGGGCTTCTGACTACTTCGCTGCTGATCGTCGGTTTGACCTCTTCCGAGGTTATCTTTAATGTCTTGTCTCCCGACCCCTTGTTTCGTCTGATTGTTTCAAAGGCATTCGGGAGGTACCCTAGGATCATTCCTCCGACAGAGACTTATTTAGGTAACCCTAGATCCAAGATAGGAATAGCAGCAGGGATGAAAACACCGCCATACAAGCTTTCCTTATTATTTAAAAAAATTGTAAAATATATGTTTGGAAATCTTGTCATTTTCTTTGATTTGCAGTAATAAATGCTAAAATTTTCATGATTTTAGTAATTTTGTCGCGGGTTCCCAATAGCTACCAGCTGATTAACATATATACTGTTGTATGTACAGTTTTGATGTCATGACTCATGACATATTGTTCGATTTGCATTATAGGACTGTCACGTGTTTCTCACCCAACAATTATAATACATAATAAAATATAGATTCATCATACAAAATGTGTGCAACAAAGGGCGCCCCTTATTTTGTGGTTGGAGAAAAGGTGCAAATTACTACTCTGTTCACAAATCTCAGAATTGTAAATCATTAATGTATATAAATATATTAGGATTTGATTCGTGAAAATGATATCAACACATTTGTTATTGAAAATATTTTACATAGTTATATTTTTATTAATTTTTATAAAATTGTAAGTAGAAAAAATAGCGTAGAGAAATATGCATAAAAAACACAGTATAAAAGGCAACCGAATGATATTCTGCAGAACAAAATTAAATACCACTCTCTTTCACATGTAGCCGACACAAAATTTGATGAACCAAAAAGGATTGGTAGCAAATCCATTGTAGTATTGTACAAGTAAGTAGCTGGTGTACAAATCCATTTGTAAACCGGGTACATGCAATGAATTCAGTCGATTTTCTCCTCCTTTCCCTTTCTTCCCGGCGACCACAAGGGGTCTCTCTTCCTCTATATATCTGTGTGTGTTGCTGCACTCCTCTCTTCACAATCCACATCCATAATCCATTCTGTCTTGTGTTGTCTCTTGTCCCCATTAGTATCTTTCTTTGCGTAGAGCGCCAAGGTTCTCCCTCACCTACCTACCCAAATCAATCTTTGGCACAATTCACATGAATTTGCACATGTTTCACACCTGGTTCATGAGTTCTTGCAAGTTAGTTACATATTGTTCTCTGCTGTGGAGCAGGCAGAGGAGGAGGAGAAGAGATGGCAGACTGCAACGACAAGTCATCGGCCTCGTCCATGGAAAAAAAGGTACTTTGGTTGTTTCTCTGAATTATACAGGCTGCAGTCATAATGCTCGTAATCTATTGTTTTCGGCTGTCAGATTTCTGTGATAGAGAACGATTAACTATGCATTCAGCCCTTTATCATGCTAAGGTTTTAATGTTTTGCTTCCTGCACCTTCTGAATTGCAGTTCTTAAGAGTTTTTGAGATGTTTAGACTGAATTGGTTAGTGTTTCTGAAAATATATTTGAAGTCCAATCTGGAAAAGGGGTGTTTTTTAGGCAACTGTTTTTAATATGATCTCCAGTTCTTTTTCTCTCCTTTATGGATGGTCCAGGGATTTCGTGGAAGTGCAGTGCTTCTCTGTATTAGGCAAAATATGGTTCATGGCAATTCTGATTCTTCATTTTTTTTGTATTTCTTGTTGCTCTGTTCTGTTTGATGGAAGATAATGCAATGTAGATCGTTATGAACTGATTGTCTGAACATCTCAGGCACCATAACGTTCCTCATATCCATGCATGATAGCATTATCATGCTTGATTAATTGGGACATTTGATCTTTCCTGCCTCCCCCCATTCCCATATACGGTTGATCAAAATTTTTTCGGTTTTACACGATTCAGTATTTGAAATTACGGAGTTAACTTGTTATTCAAAACAGCGTAGAATCACCTCGGCGAAAAATGTTGCCTAATGCAGTTCTTCCACTTGTCCCCAGTACCAACATGAGAAATACTGTCCATGCATTTTATTTGGTGAGATGGTATTGGAATCTTTCATCATCTGCATGGATGGTGCACAAGCAGTGAACTGCAACCTCTCAGTCATTTCAGTCGATCTGGCAGAACAGTTTCTTGAATTCTGTCCTTGTCAAGGATGGCTTTGTTAAAGGATCAACATCACTGCAGCATGGTTCACATGCTTGTAGTGCTCTACAAACGTGCACTGTTTGCATCCAGCAATTATGAATGATGCATGGTTGCAAGAACTTTAAGGGAAAAAAGGTGGGGTTTGGGGTGTAGATTCCATGAATATGCTTGTGTTAGTTACATTACTTTTGATGCATTATCTTCATGTGATGATTAATCGGTGCTGCAGAAAATTAGAGGATATATTCCAGATTTGGGCAGTCTGATGTTTGCAGCTAGCATATATAATACTGTTAGCATGCGACTCTTAATTCTGTAGCGTTCTTTGGGTTGCAGACATGTGTTGAGAAGAAGTATGGAGGAATTACACCCAAGAAGCCTCTGATTTCAAAGGTATGGTCATGAATTATCTTGGCTTGTAGTAACTACCACTGTCTACTTTCACCAATGAGCACCCAGAACTAGCAGCATCGAATTTCCTTGCAAGAACATTTGGTTAATAATTCATGTGTTCCTTGATGGGATTACTTTCTTTCTACTGCAGGATCATGAGCGCGCCTACTTCGATTCTGCAGACTGGGTCCTAGGCAAGGTACACACAATCCTTGTGATCCCAGAAATGAATATGCATGCTATGTACAAAAGCTGTTTTCTTTCTGAACTTTGTCTTTCCGATGCTTTGCTTCAGCAAGCTGCAAACAGCAGCGCGAGAGCAGCAATTGAGTCCTTGAAGCCAAAGCTAAAGGTCAGTGCAGAAGAGGCCAGTGATTCTGCATCAATTGACTGCCCAGCAATGCAAGTATTTTGTCAATCATTCCTAGTGTTGCATTGTGGTGTAAGCAAACAGTATGCTTCTTCTCTTTGCTTGCAGAGAACGCCTCATCACCAGCTTCCCCCCCGCAAGCCGGCCTGTGAGTCCAGCTGATCAGTGCAGCAAAGGTAGCAAGCATCATATCACAATCTCTGCAACTGCAGCTTTTCTTAAACTTCTGAACAGCTATTCTCATCTAGTCATCTGAACAATGCAGACGAAGAAGCTGGAGTGCTCCCTAATCAGAACAGATTGAAGAAGGGAGTAGAAATTTAATTAGCTGGTTAGTTACATATGTTAGGAAACAAAGCCACGATTAAACACTGCAAATTGGTTTCTTGATTCTTGGAGGAACCTAAGTTTGTCAGAATAGCCTTGACACATGGTGCTATTGCCACGATTAAGTTAGATATTGTTTGGTTGTAAGTGTTTTCCTCCAGCTACTCGCTGCATGTATCCTCCTATCCCTATTTCAATGGTTCATACTTTTGCAAGAAATTGGACAAAAAGCAAAATTCTTTTGGACACTCAGATGCGTGTATGTATATCCAAATCCAATCAATTCAACGGCCTAGAAGCCATGGTCTTGGGATTGGATCATTGTTAATGTTATTTTCAATCATTGGGAAGAAGTATGTATCGTCAATGTCTTTTGGTCATATCGATATAATTTGTTGAGGTGACTTTTCGATGTTTCCTAAAACAATTGAGTTGGGGTATTCTGATGTCCTAGTATCAGAAATTGAATGCACAACTGATCTAGATTGTTGATTAGGTATCAATCAACTTGATGTTGATTTGCATTTACTATTTCAAAAGGTTTTCTTCTATTTTCGCTTATGCTTGTAAGAAGCTATATCCTCCTTTGTAGCCATACTTCTCTCCCTTTTATTTTGACTAAGGAGTTGAGTAATTTAATTTGTTACCTCACTCTTTTGGGCATGTTTTTAGCAAGATTATGAGATTTGGTGACACCTTTCCAGTCAGTAAATATATTTTTGTCTATTTGCAATATTTTACAAATTATGTTTTTTTGTGAATTTGAATTTCATATTCTTAAGTACGTGGGCAGAAATGCCTTTTAATTAGATGGACCTATGTGACATTATTACGGGGTATCAACATCAGGGCCAGAAGTATCAACATCAGGGCCAGAAGTACGATTTGGAGTCCCGTAAACCAAACACGCAACGGGCCTCAGAGTCTAAGCAGCCAAACAGACTTTGGAATCTATCTTAGAACATAGAAATATTCTTTTTAATTAGTTTTCATCTCTATTAACTTGATATAGATTATATATAGTCACAAATAACAAAGTAAAACTTGAACGGAGTCGATCAAAACTGAAACAAATTTTTGAAATGTTCTATTTTTTAGAAAATTAGAAATCAAAACTGTTCAAAACTAACGATGGCCTCACTAGCTCCTGGGTAAGCGTCACCAAACAACAAAAATCAAACTAGGAAGTGGGGAGCGAACTCTAGATCTGGGGTTCCTTAACTATTATGCTACGCACTGCTTAATGTAAGAGTTATAATTTTGGAGCTCTTAAATTTTGGAGGTTCTAAACAGTTGCACCATTCATTCCTACCGATCAATGACCCTAGTCAACATAATTAATAGGTTATCTTGAGAGTAAATTATCAATTTTTTCCCACAAGACAACATTAAAATGGACTCACCATATCCTGCATGAGGAATATGGCATGCCAATTTATGTAACAGTATTCATATCTTGAAGTAATATGAATTGAACTGAGAGCTCCATAGCCTAAAACACTCGATGTGCATGCTTATTATTTACGTGCACACTTCTATTTTGTACTCCCTTCTCTCTTAAGATCTTGAACATCACGGATGCTTAATACTGTTAGGATTTTTAATACTTAAACAACTTAGCCAATCATGATTACCTCTAGATTATGGAATAAGGTCGTGAAGCCATTGTAGATGTGTTTTGCTTTCCTCTTTCTTTCTGTTCTTCTTTGCTTGTCGGTGTCGACATAGTAGTGTGTTGCCCGCGAGCTTCAACAAAGAAATAAACCATTTCCGCTGGCCTTTACTTACACTATCCCCACCTATACTGCTCGTAGATTACTTTACATGTCCCTTCTAGTGCCAATTAGATCGGGTTAAATTTATTTTGTGTTAGAGAGGATTAGTCGTCAACTCTCATCTTTTCTTCTTCCACTACTTATATACACGAGTGGAACTCGTCGATTTGGTTATACCACCGATCACAACATATCCGAATCGCCTGCTAATGCATTTATAGACATTCATCTCAATTTACAATGCTTTTATTCTTATTCCATATCCTTCTCTTGATATGGAACAAATTTTGTGATAGAACAATGATCCACGATGTGCTAATGTAATTTCAAGTGCTACAAATTTCTCCAATGGATTTTGAGTTTGCTTTTTGGTTTGAGACAAGATGTACTGTTTTGGACAGGGTTGTTGTACTATGCAAGCGTTGAACAGAGTGGATGAGAGGCCACAATATCAGCAGAGTGGATCTAACCGTATACAGATTGTTACAACCAGAAAAATATTATCATTATTTATTTATTTTCATTCATAACCATACAATTTATCTAAGATAGCATTGCAATAAGAATTAAGAAAAGAGTAATTCATTGTTCTAGTCCAATGTGTGAAGTGGCAGCTCTTCTGTACTTGTACAGACTGTGTTATTTTTATCTCTTTCTTGATTAATATGAGCGTTTCTATTTTTCCTAGGATTTACATGAGGCAAATTTTGATATACGCCTCTCAAAAAGTGAAACGAAGCTCCTTTCCTCTCCTCTAATTTTGTTGTTCCCATCCCTTTTCCTCTCTTTGCTTGCTTTGCTCCAAGGTAAAAAGACAAGTTCTTCCTCCTAGGATTTTGATCTGTGCAAGTTTCTTGCTCATTTGTTGAGCTGGATATTAAATCTTGATGCTTTTTGTGTAGATTTGTCTTCCTCACTTGTTTTTCCTTTTGTTGTGTTGACTGCTCGGTCTCCTCTCTGAACTTATTGTGTTGTTGATGTGGTAACAAGCAATAATCCCCTTCTTACATTCCCTGGAATTTTGTTTTCTATTTGTGTGACTTGATTTACCATGTCCATGACTTAATTGCTTGATGTTGATATGCTTGATTTATGGTGCTTAAAGTCTAATTTTTTCATGATGTCTAATTGCCTTGATTAATTCAAGGACATGGTAATAAAATCTAAGCTTGTATCGTTGCCTACAATAAAAATCAAGCTGAACATATATATGATGTCAATGATGTGTTTATCTTAGTCCGAGCATACGTCTACATTGGATAATTAGACAATTACAATATTAATTTCTGAATTAAATAAATCATAGCATTCATAAGAGCTAGCATAAATAGATCTAACATACTAATAAACAGGAACATAATAATCATGATCTCATAAAACATTATTAAGAAACGTATAAGAGCACGTCACACGTACTCTACGGTTACAGACGATGAAGCCGTAGCCAGTGTAGATCGGTCCCTATTAGTGTCGGACCACCGGCGACGGCGACCAATGGTTGACGTAGACGGAAGGCGTACCGTGATGACGGACGTGAGTAGTCACGCGGAGCGCTTCCTAAAAGCCTTATTCGCCCTCTCCCGTTGCAAAATCGCAAGGGCAACAGGTTCTAGAGACCTGCTCTCCCGTTCACCGGTGCACACCGACGCGTGGGATGGAGAGGCTACAGCGGTGGCGCAGCAGAGAGGAGAGGAAAAACCCTAGCGCAGGTTTGTGTTCTAATCTAATCTGCTCTATTGGTAGAGGCCGGATAGCCAGATATTTATATGGGGACGATACGATCTCGCGTCGTGATCACGATCTAAATCGAGTCAGTTTCTATATTCCGAATATGGGTCAAGTTACAAAAAATCAGAACGGCAAAAGGAGGCCGCGTCCCCGCAAGGCGAGGAGCTGGATTTCGGTGGACCATTCACGCAGGTGCCGCGTGCCCGCGAAGCCTGTGCCCGTGCTCAAGCGAGGCGAGCGAGCATGCGCATGTGGAGCTCCTTTTCTCTTTCCATACATATAGCTTAGTAGGATAAAGACAACCCCACTATATAAGTTGGTCATCCTCTACCTACACTAGCAATATGGGACTAAATGTTTTCATCATCCTCTTGCATGAGTGGGCATTTGAGATTTATTTAGAATTTCTAAAATATTTAAGTGAGCCTAGTCCATTAATTCCAGCAATCCTCCACCAGATCTCAAATGCCCATCTGGATATTTGTCTATTTTTCACTGCTGTTTGATATACTAGCGTTTCAGCGAGGACTGTTAAGTTGAACTCTCGCCTAGAGCTTCAAGCTATACTCATCCACAACTTGAACAATAGACTATGTCTTAAATTGCAAGTTTTGTGTGAACAAGTTTCACTCAAAGTCATAACTAGTACCTGGCTGCCAGTAGCCTACCCCACAGGTGGAGCACATGCGTCGTACTCTCTAGTCTCATAATGAGCTTATTAGAGATCACCTAAATCTCGTAGACTACGATGTTTAATAATCAGGTTCATATAAGTGTATTATTTCAAGAATGCTCTGTAGGATAGCATTTTTGCTAATTAAAGCCAACAGAATACATTAAGGCATAAAGCTAACCTGCTTTACAGTATCTGAGAGTATTGCATCTTCACCTAGAGAGGGTTAGGAATTACTCTCCTCAGTAGTTGCTGTGTCTAAAGCAGTAAGTTCTACTTTTATGGTTGACCTCATTAAAATGGTCTGTTTGTAAGACCTTCATGATATTACACCACCTCCAAGGGTAAGACATACCTAGTCATGGCATAAAGCTCATCAACATTAGATATCTAGTTCAAATCACTATATCCCTCAAGCACGATGGGGTGCCCAGAATAGTGAATCTTATAACTCATTGTACCTACAGATAGTGTATAACCCTTTCAATTGCATGTTAGTGATCACTACTCGGGTTGGACATGAACCTGCTCAATTTGATCACAGCAAAAGATATGTCGGGTCTTGTTGCGCTAGCTAGGTACATGTATGAACTGATTATCTAAGAGTATCTCAGTTGATCTTTGATAATTTTCTTGTTCTTTTAAAGTATCACACTAGGGTCATAAGGTGTTAGAGAAGGCTTGCTGTCTTTATAGCCGAAATGACTCAATACCTTCTCCACATAATGAGATTGTGAAAGTGTAATCCTATTCTCGCTCTTAATCAATTTGATGTTGAGAATAATATCAACTTCTCCTAGATCTTTCATATCAAAACTCTTTGATAGAAAAGACTTGACATCATTGATCACATCAATATTTGTGTCAAAGATCAATATGTCATCGACATACAAATATAGTATAACTCCTTCGCCCCCACCATGTCGATAGTACACACATCTATCGGCCTCGTTTATGACAAAGCTCGCAGAAGTTAGAGTTCTATTGAACTTATCATGCCACTACTTAGGTGTTTGTTTTAGTCTATATAAAGACTTTAATAATTTACACACCTTGCTTTCTTGATCTTTCACTATAAACCCATCAGGCTGATCTATGTAGATCTTCTCATCCAACTCTCCCTTCAGGAAAGCTATCTTTACGTCCATTTGATGAACGATAAGACCATATGAGGCAGCTAGGGAAAGTAATGCACTGATAGTGGTCAGTCTAGTGACAGGTGAATAAGTATCAAAAAAGTCTTCGTCTTCTTTTTGTGTGTAACCTTTGGTCACAAGCCGAGTCTTGTACTTCTCAATAGTACCATTAGGCCTAAGCTTCTTCTTGAACATCCACTTACAACATCCGGGTTTGCAACCGTACGGTCATTCAGTAAGCTCCCATGTACCATTGGATAGAATCGAGTCCATCTTATTATGGATAGCTTCCTTCCAATCATCTATATCCAGAGATGCATATGCCTCAGCAATGGTCGTAGGAGTATCATCCACAAGGTACACAGTAAAATCATCACCAAAGGATTTTGCAACCCTTTGTCTCTTACTCCTTCTAAGAGCTTCCTGTCATCCTCCTCAAGGATTTCCTCAAACTGATCATGTTGTTCAGAAGACTCGAAAGTAACAGGTATATCAGGTTCAGGAATTATCTCAGCAGAAAATCTAGCAATGTTATGTATATCTTTCATAGGAAACATATTCTCAAAAAATGTTGCATTATGGGATTCTAAAATAGTATCAACATGCATATTAGGCACCTTAGATTTTACTACTAAAAATCTATACACAATGCTCCTCTGAGCATAGCCAAAAAAGACACAATCCACTGTCTTAGATTCTAACTTATGTTTTTCACGATTGAGATATTTACTTTCGCCAAATACCCCCAAGTGCGTAAGTAAGAAAGTAATGATTTTCTCCCAATCCACATCTCATATGGAGTTTATTCTTTATTCTTATTCGAAACTCTATTCAGGATGTGGCATACAGTCAACAGAGCCTCCCCCCACCATGCCTTTGATAAACCGACAGTATCTAACATGGCGTTGACCAAGTTAGTTAGCATACGGTTTTTCTCTTGGCAACCTCGTTTGATTCAGGCGAATAGGGAGGCGTCCTCTCATGAATAATACCGTATTCCTCACAGAATTCATCAAAGATTTTGAGGAAATATTCCCCACCATGATCTGACCTTAGACGTTTGATCTTTTTCTCTAGTTGATTTTCAACTTCGACCTTATAGATTTTAAAGTAGTCTAATGCATCATCCTTAGTTCGCAACAAATATACATAACAAAATCTAGACGCATCATCAATCAATAATATGAAGTATCTCTTTTTACTTTTTGTCAACACACCATTCATCTCGCATAGATCAGAATGTATGAGTTCTAGAGGTGCTAAGTTTCTCTCATCTGCCGCCTTGTGAGGCTTCCGAAGTTGCTTCGATTGCATACAACTATAGCACTTAGAACCTTTGGCAATGGTAAAATTTAGAATTAAACTCATGTTAGACAGTCGAGACATCAAGCCAAAATTAATGTGACATAAACATGAATACCAAACACTCGCATCATCATTAATATTACCACAAATATGGTTCACTAACTTATTACTAAAATCTAAAAGGAAAAAATAGAACAGGCTTCCACAATCATAACCTTTACCAATAAATTATCCATGTTTCGATAAGACTAATTTATTAGACTCTAAAACTACCTTAAAGTCCTTACACAGAACGGAACCGCTAACAAGATTCTTTTTGATAGTAGGGACATGCTGTACGTTCTTCAGCTGCATGATCTTTTCTGAAGTAAACTTTAGATCTACCATGCCAACACCATGAACAGAAGCACGTGACCCATTCCCCATTAGGATGGAAGAATCCTAGACAGCCTGGTAAGAAGAAAATATAGAGATGTCAGCACATACACGAATATTGGCACCCATATTAAACCACCAGCTGGTAGTTTGAAATATTGAAATAACAGTAGGTAGATTACCGTACCCATATCAGTATTGTCCACTGTCACCATGTTGACATTTTTTGCCCTTTACCCTTTGCGGTCTGCACGATCTGGATAATCCTTGGAGAAATGTCCTAGCTCACCGCAAGTAAAGCAATTCAACTAGACTTTATTTTTCTTCTTCTTAAAGGTAGTGGTCTTTATAACCTTGGTAGGCTTATTTTTCCCTTTGCTCTTGTTATGTAGGGACTTCGGCACCATGTTGGCGCAAGTCTGGCCCTCGCCTCCTTTCTCAAAAGCGTCTTTTGCCTGAGCTTTCTCTTCAACATCAAGAGACGCTATCAGATTTTTAACTGATATCTCATGTCTTTAATGTTTCAGAGTAGTGATAAAGTTCCTCCATAAAGAAGACAACTTTATGATTATGCATCCTGCCAAAAACTTATCGGCTAGAGGACACTTAACGAGGTCAAGTTTTTTCACAATGCACACAACCTCATGAGCTTGTTCCACCACAAAACGGTTATTCACCATCCTATAGTCATGGAAGCTCTCTATGAGGTATAGTTTACTGCCTGTATCTGATATACCATATTTTGCGATGAAAGCATCCCATAACTCTTTCGCATCTGTCACAGTGATGTAAACATCACACAGACGGTTAGAGAGCACACCTAAAATGCATCCCACAAAGAGATTATTGGCCTCCGTGAATTTTTTTTGCTCATCAATAGAAAGTTCGCCCTTAGATTTGCTAAGTCTCGCTTTCCACACATTCATAGCAGTAAGCCAGAGATGAACCTTTGCTTGCCATCTCTTAAAATACACACCAGAAATTTTTTTCTAGCCTCAGTGCATCGGTAAAACTAGCCATTGAATAAATTACAGATTGTCAAGAATAAGATTTTTGGATTGTTGGATAATTAGGCAATTGCAATGTTAATTTTCAAATTAAATAAATCATGGCATTCGCAAGAACTAGCATAAACAGATCTAACATACTAGTAAACAGGAACATGATAATCATGATCTCACAAAAAATGATTAAGAAACGTATAAGAGCAAGGCACATGTACTGTACGGTTGCAAATGATGAAGTCGTAGCCGGTGCAGATCGGTCCCTGTTGGTGTTAGACCATAGGCGACAATGACCAATGGTTGATGTAGACGGAAGGCGCGCCGTGATGACGGACGTGAACAGTCACGCAGAGTGCTTCCTAAAAATCTTATTTGCCCTCTCCCGGTGTAGAATCGCAACGGCGACAGGTTTCGGAGACCTACTCTCCCGTTCGCCAGTGCATGCCGACGCATGGGATGGAGAGGCTATAGCGACGGCGCAGCAGAGAGGAGAGGCAAAAACCCTAGCGCAAGTTTGTGTTCTGATCTAATCTGCTATATCGGTAGAGGCCGGATAGCTGGGTATTTATATGGGGACGGTACGATCTCGTGTCGCGATCATGATCTAAATCGAGTCGGTTTCCATATCTTGAATATGGGCCAAATTACCAAAAATCAGAATGGCAAAAGGAGGCCGCGTCCCCACAAGGGGAGAGCCGGATTTCGGCAGACCATTCAAGCAAGTGCCGTGGGCGAAGCCCGTGCCCGAGCTCGAGCCCAACCCGACGAGGCGAGTGAGCGCGCACATGTGTAGCTCCCTTTCTCTCCCCTATGCACGTAGCTTAGTGGGATGAAGACAATATCACTATATAAGTTGGTCATATTTCATCTACACTAGCAATATGGGACTAAATGTTTCTATCATCCTCTTGCACGAGTAGACATTTGAGATTTATTTGAAATTTCTAAAATATTTAAGTGAGCCTAGCCCATTAATTCGAGTAGTCTATGCATGCCAATGATATTGTTCTGTTAACCTAAGCATATGTCCATATCAATGATGCTAATTGTTATGTAAATCTAAGCATACGCCCATATCAATAATGTTGATATGTTAATCTGAACATATATCCATGCCAATGATGTTATTCTCATAATATGAGCATACGTTTGTTGAATTTTTATAGTTGGTTTCGGAAAACAACTGACTTATGCTTATTGTTAAAGCCACAACTCTTGGTACTGTTCTGTATGCATACTTTGTCAGTAGGCATCGAAGTGATGGTCCAATGAGCGAGAGAGAGAAATTAAAGAACGTCAAGCCAATTTAGACAAAATCTATAATTTTAACGATGTAGAGTGTAGAGACATGCTTCACAGGAGGGAAGTCAGGAGCTATTACCATAAAAGTGAAGAGCTGATGAGTTGGGTAGTGTAGATCAACACCGCTCGATCACTTGATTTGCAAGAGAAATGGAGAGGAGGTGACGATGTGGATAAAGAGAAAGAGATGTGTGGATTCCGGAGGTCGACACGGCAGCTGGGATGAAATCATGGCGGTTGAAGAAGATGGGTAGATAAGGATGCGGGTCAGTAGCAGGCCGGAGATATCATCGTTCTCCTTCTCCGTCGGTCGAGCCGGCGTAGCACCTGGCTGGCATTGGCAATGCTCGAGGGCAGAGTATGAGCACATCTCCATAGCGTTGATCTCAAGTGCATGCAGCACCGACGGATTGAGCTGCCGCTGCTAGACACAAATCATTCTTTAGAGATTTGATATGGATAAAGTATTGTAAAGGAACAATAATCTTGATGCCCTTATGTACGTAATTTCCCGTGCTAGAATTTGCTCCAACGAATTTGTTGCGTTTTGGTTCTAAACAAATTAAGGTCTAGTGTTTCTGACCAATTTGTTGTACTTCTTCTTGATAACCCTGCAGTTTATGCAAGGTATCAATTACAATAAGATGATATCAATTTTATTCTTTCGTTCCAATGTGTAAAATGCAAGTTTTTATTTTATATTTGTATATGAAAATCATGCTTTATTTTAACCCTTTCCCGGCATTAATGCGGATTTTCATTGTTTTTTTCTACTATTAACACTGGAGCATCTGTAGCTATGAGTCTCCAGTTTGTAATACTAATAACATACAGTATCATTAAAAGTATGATGAGAGAGAAATGGGATATATATATATATATATATATTATTTGGAGTGCAATGCGGTTAATTTGTTTGTTTAGCAACAAATCAACGACACATGTGTTACATTTGATAATTAACATCAGCATCACTTTAATTACACACGATCATATAGTCTTAATACAAAATCTAGTTAAAACTTGATTTTCATACCAGTATTAGTAGCCATTAATTATGTCTTCAATTGAGTCATATTTGGATATTTGAGGTTATCCATGTACATCACTAAAATATCCAACAACATGCATACATAGTCGTGTACGACATCGTACAGGTCTCTATAGTCCTATCGCCGGCGATGTCGTAGGCTGGCACTGTCGGACTCCTTGAACCACCGGTGCCGGAGAGCTTGCGCCGGCGACAACCTCTTCTCCGGGTTGCATCTCAGAAGGCCGCTCAACACCTCGAAGCCAGCCTCCGACAGCGGTGGCCGGTGGGTGATCTCGGCCTCCGCCGGACAGGGGAACAGGCAGCGAAGAAAGCTCCCCGACCCACAGCCTTCCGGCAGACGCTGCCCGTTGTAGCCGATCCACTCCTTGATGTCATTGGCGCCAAGAACGTCGAGGATCTCGCTAAGTTGCTCCATGTTCGTGATACCGTTGAAAGGATTCTTGCCGGCGAGGAGCTCGGCCATGATGCAGCCGAGCGCCCACGAGTCGATGAGCTCGTTGTAGTCCGTTGACCCGAGGAGGAGCTCCGGAGCGCGGTACGGGAGCGACCCGACGTTGCTGGCGTACGGCGGCGGCTCGGCGGTGCTGTGCGCAAGGCCGAGGTCGCAGATCTTGAGGTTGCCGCGGGCGTCGACGAGCACATTCTCCGGCTTGAGGTCCCGGTGCATGAACCCGCGCCGGTGCATCCACCGGGTGCCAGCTAGGAACTGACGCATGAGGAGGCGCACCTCGAGCTCCGATCGGGGACTCCTCCCGCGGCGCTCGCGCCTCATAACCTGCCGCAACGTCGGCCCCACGAACTCCATGACGAGGACGGCCTCGCCGCTGTCTTTGCAGCGGCCGTGGGCGCGCGGCTGCACGATGCCCAGGTGGCCACTGCACGCCTCGAGAGCGGTGACCTCGCGGTCGAAGTCGGATCGGTCGACGACGCCGCCGACACCGTTGCGGTACGAGCGGATGCACTTCATGGCAACGATCTCGCCAGAGCAGCGGTCCCGCGCGCGGTAGACAACGCCGAACCCTCCCGATGCGATCGCGTCGAGCTTGTCGAAGCGGCCGAGGACGGCGGTAGTAGCCATGGCCGAACCTAGCTTGGTGGTCGATCGAGATATACGTCGTCGTACTCTGCAATCGATCGATGGATACATTGTATTGCCGTGTGACAAGATGAAGAGCGGTGGCTATAATGACATATATAACCACGCGCCAAAGCTGTGTCCGATCCGGTGTTGGATTCGTGGCTGCAACGGAATATTTTCTCGATCGCGTGATGACTTTCCAAATTTTGCTTTCCTTTTCAGAATCGGACGCGTAACACGGAGCATTCTCAACACGTATATGCCTTGTAGTTTTTATGAACTGTACGGAGTACTATTTATGAACTCTGTACATAGTAGAAGGAAGAGACGGTACATATATTATATGCAAGGAGTGGTAATTCTTCATTAGACTATAAATAATACACAGGAAAAATTTGAATGATATTACTTTTAAGATTGACTTTGAAAAGGATTATGATAAAGTCAAACAGTAAACAAACACTACACTTTTTCTTTTACTAGTAATCGTTCACATGTGCAACACATATTTTCCACAACATTTTAGAACGTATAATCGCATAAAAAATTTTCAATCCTTTACATTCTTTTACTCAGATGACGTGATTGAGCTGAAATTATGCAGAATTAGAATTCCACTAGAATTTAAACAACAATATTTTGACAACCAGTGTCGCTACTGGAAATCAGAATTCTTCTGTCGGCGTCACTTTTTTTTAACAGTTTTTCAGTTACTAACAGGAAACTAAGTTTATGTCTGACAGGTTGAAAATAACAGACAAGGAAATAGTTTATGGCTGACGAATTGAAAATAACCGACATGAAAATTGTTTAGTTTGATGGTTATTTAATAGACAACAGAAAAATAAGTTTATTGCTTGATGGATTGAAAAAAATGGCAAGAAAAAATGAGAAACAATAGTAAATGATATTATTTTTATTTTTCTGATGATTTTCTAGTTACCAACAAGAAAATTAGTGGAAATAATTTTTTAAATAAAAATATCTCCGGGTCTGGGCCCGCGGCCGGCCCAGCCTCCTTTTCCCTTTTCCCGTCCGGCCTAGCTCCCGTCCTCCTCTCCCCCTCTCACACCAGCCCAGCTCTAGCCGAAGGCCCAGTCACCGCCCCTAGACTCTGATAGGTGGGCCCTGCCTGTCAGACCCGTATTCAACATCTGGCCGCCTCTCCCATGCCTTAGCGTCGCCTGCCGCCGCGCAATCCACCACCCCCATGCCGCCTGGCCTGATCTGAGCCCGGATTCATGACCCCGCCGCCTCCTCTCTATTTTCGCCATGGATCCGGCCCGATCCATGCCCCGCACAAGCCCCGCCACACCCTTCGCCGCCACCGGCTGCCTCCGCTTTGCCCATCGTTGTATCCAAAACAAACTCCTCCCCCTCGCCCTATAAAATCCGGCCACCCAAGCCCTCTCTGCCCTATCTCGTCTTCGCTGGAGCCCAAGAAGCCACTGCTAGCCCCCGCCGCATGCTCCTCTGCCTCCACCGTCCTCCATCATCACCTCCGGCCACCCTCGTTGTCGCTTCGGTACCCGCCAGGCCTCGCCAGCGCCCCGTTGCCTTCGCCGTCGCCTCCTGATCGTGATGTGCCCCTCGTCACCAGCCGTTGCACCGCCGTTCGTCGGTGACCATTGGTCCCCATGCTGACCATGCGCGGTGCTAGCATGGTGTGCCTACATGGCCGCCACGTTGGTGCCCCGTTAGTCGTTTTGGCTCACGTGGCTGCCACGTGTATGCCACATGGCAGATCAGGTCTGCTAAGCCGTTCCTGCTACGGTGACGCAATAAAAGTTATTTTCTTTAGGAAAATAATTCGTTATTACGTCATAAATCCTATTTAATTTCTGAAATTCTAGATTAATGCTCAAAATTTTAAAAATTTATAACTAATTTATTTTAACTCCAAATTCAACTGTTCAAATTGCATAATTTTATATAAAATGAGCTCTACACATTAAAAATACTTTCACATGTCATGTTTGATCTATTGTACTGTTCTTTATTGTTTTTTTATTCCGTATAGTCCCCGATGTTTCTGAAAAGCCCGTTTTCTTCGAGGAAGCACTACCATAGAAAACTCTATTAATGATAGGTAATAACCTCTATTAGTGATGGACATGTCTTCTATCACTCTTATCACGTCAGTGAAGCCTGGTCATTAGTGACGGGTGTTCACCCATCACTAAAGGGTCACACTTTAGTGATGGACGATAATATTATATTCACCCATCACTAAAGAAGGTATGTCGGTACACCTGTCATGACCCTTTAGCGATGGGTCATAATATGACTCGTCACTAAAGGAACCTTTTAAAAAAATAATTATTACAAGCATATCACAGAAGTTTTATAATATGACTCGTCATTATTTATATCCGTCACTAATAGTAAGGTCATTTTAAAAAATAATTATTTTTAGGTTGCATTCTGAATCAAAGCCAGGATTTGACAGCCAACCCTCTAATATTACAAGCACATCACAGAAGTTTCATCACAGAACACCATAGACAATTCATCACAGAAGTTTTAGAACTAAATTAATATCACATATATTAACTTCTAACTCGTTATCTCAGAGAAATTGGCTAAAAGAAAGTTCCATAAGGTTTGAATGTGAGAAATAACAATTTACACAATATGCATAGTTACCTCAAGTGCACCATTGTTGATATTGAAATGAAAGACGCATGTTGTGCCAACTTCTAACTCGTTATCTCGAAGAAATTGGCTAAAACCAGTAGTTAGGTAGCACCGTCCATCTATGGATTTATACACTGCAATTGAGACTATTGTACTTCCTGCTACTGTTACTTGAATCAGGGTGATCTGTTGGTGTAGGTGAGGTGTGATGTACTTCTCACAATATTGCTTTAAAAAGTACTATTATAATAAAATTTTTACAAAGCTAGTTAGAGGAGGCAAGTGAATATATGTAGATGTTTACAATTATGACATGTGTAAAGTACTTACCACCAACTTCTTCTTGATGATCAAGAAATTGATTGTGCGGACATATAATTAAGTCCCAGAGGATAAACCTACCGAGATATCTTATAAGAAAGCTTTCTTGTAGGAGTTACATCTATATGATTGCCAAAATAACAGATGTTCTTCAATTAGTCTATTTGGTCGGTGTCGCCCTTCCTAGATTTCCGCTTCTCCTTCTTCTCGGCATTGGTAGGAGCCTCACCTCACCTGCCATTATAAAAAAGCCGATAAGTATATATACAAAATAGGCATGGCTGTCTAATAAGTATTGTGAGTTCGTTATAGATACCACTATCATTCTCGTCTACTTTTATGACTTGTGATGTCTTCTCTTTATCATAATTATTAAAAATGGTAGTCATAGTAGATAGTGGGGCTCCACCATAAAGTCTCCTTCTACTAGGGCGATCTGGTCAGCAAATGCAGACCACTCTCTACTCAGGCATATCTTTCCTCCAGAGTTGTCAACCTCAACTATATTGGTGCAGCCATCTCTTGTTAATATCTCAAGAGTGTTACCATCGTGAATATTATAGTGATTAACAAAGCTTTTTTTTAGAAACTACAACAGTGAGATAATATTGTATTAGTTGGTTAGTTTTGTTACCACATAAATATAATATGTAATGTACAATATATGTACCATGTGACGCCTCAAGAAATGACCAACTTTCAGAAGGCAACACTTAGGATCATAAGCCGATGTCTACATTGTTAGCATGGATTACTGAATCTATACATAGCACTTGCAGTACGGAATGGCGAAAAAATGACATACCATAAAGGCGGCGGGCCTACTGTTGGAAGCACGATGTCCAACGAAAGTGCCCTATTGATCACTGGGAAGCTTGCCATGTCGTAGCTCGACAGTGATTCTATTATATTCCTAATTCATGTTATATTTAACAATGATGAAAACAAGTACAATAATACTTGTGTAAACCCTAATTCATGTTGAACAAAACAATAACATGGATTACTCTCATATATCGGGCTGCCAACTTAATGGCCTGGCCTCCTCACCACTAGGCTATATTTTAATTTACAGGTGTGTGTGATAACTAATTAATTAAATCTTAGCCCACAAAAATATTGAAAAAAGTAACTTATAGGAACAAACTATATGATAGTGAGCTTAATTGTCACACACATTCACCAACTCTTCATTGAGTGAATAGAAACAAATATAGTGAGCCTAATTGTCACGCACATTCTCATACTAGGCCAACTTTTCATTGAGCAAATAGGGGAGCAAATTTGAAACCCTAGTCAACATAAACATAACATGAATTTAAAAAGTGAAATAATATGAATGTAATGAACACAATTTAAAAGTGACAACATAAACATAACATAAATTTCATTGCACATGATTACTCTCAGATGTCGAGCTGCCAACTTAATGGCCTCCTTGTCACTAGACTCTATTTTAATTCATAGGTGTGTGTGATAAATAATTAATTAAATCTTACCCTTAAAGAATATAGAAGAAAAAAGTGATGTACAAGACCAAACTATATGATAGTGAGTACATAATGTAAGATCATTGCATGAACAAACTATAAGAACTAAAATAATGAGCATGTAATGTAAGATCATTGCATGAACAAACTATAGGAACAAAAATAGTGAGCCAAATTGTTACACACATCCTCGTACTAGGCCAACTCTTCATTGAGTGAATAGGGGAACAAATTCACATATTCACAAAGTCCTCACATATTCACAAATTCACATATTCACAAATTCAGATATTTACAAAGTCACAAACCCTAGCCAGCGAGGAGGAGGAGAAGGAGGAAGCATGGGGGTACTTACCTTGGGGGGAGGAGGAGGCACGATGAAATGGAGAAGCATGATGAGGTGGTGGCGAGGATGAGTCAGCAATGAAATGGGTGCCGCGCGTGATGGAATGGAGGACGGTGGAATGGTGGCCGCGATGCAACGGAGGCCATGACGGAATGATGGGGCGAGGAGCACGATAAAGCAGTGATGGCGGCGATGAGAGGCTAGGGTTAGCTAGGATTTTGCGTGATATGAAAACATGGCCGATTCACAGTTGACCCTGCCTATTTATACCTAGGAGTCACCTATAGTAACATGCAATAGTTACCGCTTGTCACTAGTTCTTCGACTTGTGACCCATCACTAATAAGGGTGCCCCCTCTTTAGTGATAGGCCATATTATGACCCATCACTAATAATGCAGTATTACTGATACGTGTAAAATAGTCCGTCACTAAAAGTGTATTACTAATGTGCGTTATTGATCCATCAGAAAAGCTTAGTCACTAAAGACTGTTTTTGTGGTAGTGAAGTGCCCGTTTATTTGCCAGTGCCACAAGGCAAGTTATATGAGTCCTCTTATTGATCATGATTGGACCCATGTTTCAAAGCTATGCTTTCATTCAAAACATGCATTTATTTTCGAATATAATCGGGAAGGGATTAACCTACTATTTATTAAGCCTTCTGTTGTTTTACTCTATTTCCTTGTATACCCTAGGATTAATCTTGATTAGTTAGAATCATATTATGGTCTAACTAGATTGTTAGGATTGCTTAGCCATACCTAGAAACTAGAATCACATGAAATAGCTCATTAATGCCAATTCATGATTATTGCTAATTTAATTGTGCACGATGGTAAATCATGACTAGTTGATTGGTAATTCAACTAAAATCTTGACTAAGGTGGGTTGTGAGTATATGGTTTTGCTAGTCGTACTCATATCAAGTAAGGACCGATTCGTGAGCTACTGTTGCAATGCCTTATAGCACTTACCACAAGCCAACACGGGTAATGATATGATCTATAGCTTAGTTGTTAGTGAATCACCGAGCAGTCCATCCAAGAGAGTACCCGAGGTGGTGATTAGATGTGTAAGGGGAGTATAATGCCTTTGAACCCGATGGTCGACTCTAATGAACAAGAGCTAAGATTTGTACTGGTTCAGACCTCCCGAAGGATAATAGCCCTACGTCTAGTGTTTTGGTGTATTATCCTGTGTCTAAACTTATAATGCAACGCAATTAAGATATGAAGGCTTAAGGCGTCGAAAAGCAAGAAGAATAAGATGCCTCTAGGGTGTTTCTCACCCCCCTTTATATACTCAAAGGGTGAGCCCAACAACACAGAACTCTATCCCGAGTTGGTATCTTAAAGATCTATGATTGCCTACCGAACTCAGGTATTAATTCCCTAGTTACAAGGATTCTGGTATAAGCATATCTCTTCATATCATATCTAAGGCTTGGTTCCCTGATAAGGACTCAAACTTTCTCATCGAAACCAAACCCCCTTCATGGGCTATACCGGACTATAATGCTGCACTTGGCCTGCTCTCGGTCTAGACTGATAAGCACGACACGGGGCACCCGGGGTCACATCCCCATCAGCAGCCCTCGAGCTCTTCTTAGCTTGGTTGAAAACCTTTGACTGGACAATCTGGGAGGAGCTCATCCTTTAATCTTGAATCTTCATTTTTCTGCTGAAGTCTAATAGTAGAAAAAAGCTTTAATTTTTCTCTTTGTGCGAGACACGGTGTTGTTCGAGGGTCAAAAATAATCTGCAATGAAAGTCTTCTGGAACTCTGGTCTTTGATAATCCTTTGAAGTTCGTCGGTGATCTTTGATAATCCTTTGAAGGTGTGTTTGATAATCTGCAACGAAAGTCTTGCTTGAAGAGGGCGGTCATCGAGATTCCAGGGTCATTGCAATCTCGAATGCAGCCAACCTTGAGCCCCCGAGGCTTAGTTCTTGACCGCATAATTCTTGGGTCAAAAGATGTGAGCGCACAAGGCCTCGAACGGACGAGCCCCGGAGCATGCGGACCTCAAGCCTATAAGTCCTCGGGTGCATGAGCCCTTGAGCACGTGATCCTTGAGCGCATGAGCCCCCGAGCATTCGAGGTCCCAGGCGTGTGAGCCCTCGAGTGCATGAGTCGTCAATCACACGAAGGACCCAAGCGTCATGAGCTCCGTTGGGCATGTGAAAAGTTGCTTTTTGGTCTTCTCTGTCTGCGTTTCAGCTGGAGGGACATCTCTACTCTGACCGGGCCAGGCGCAGGTGGTGGGTGCGGATAGAGAGGTGGAACCATTATATCATCTTGACTACAACAGATGCGATGACCGAGGAGGCGCCTGGTCACGGCGATTGCGGCTTATGTCGAGGAGACGGTTTGGGGCTATTGAAGCTGTTCACCACTCCATCCATCTGCGTGTCATCACTTTGAATCCCTACCCCTTTTGCATAACTACTCGCATACTTCTTCCTCCTTCGATCTGCTAGCTCCTCGATGAACAAGTCATCACTGCAGCTGTGCTGTTTGTTATCGCAAGGCCTGTTGCCTCTTTCAACTGAAGCTAATGGCCTCCAGAAGCCCACTGCCACTGGTGGAGTGGGAGAGATCAGTGATGTCGAGGGGCCAACTACATAAGTTGGAGAAGGCATAGCTTCTGCCAGAGCAGGCGGTCTTGGGCTGGCGTGTGGTGCAGGGCAAAGAGTTCTCGACGTCAGACACGAACGAGATCATCCTCTTTGAGTCCTTCATCGTATGTGGACTTGGCCTGCCAGTGCATTCTTTCCTCCGAGGCCTCCTCCGTTACTACAAGATCACCCCCAGTCATCTCGCTCACAACTCCATCCTCTAAATTGCAGTCTTCGTGCACCTGTGTGAGGCGTATATAGGGGTTGGATCCCTACTGGAATCTCTTTCGACATTACTTCATCCTTCTCTAGGCATCGAAAACCAAGGTGACCAGCAGCGTTATGCTCTAGTTCCATAGTGGCAAGTCGACAGAGTATCTGGAGATGCCGCTGACCACCTCGAATAAGGGGTGGCAATCAGAGTGGTTCTACGGGACGAACCATCCCCGACCGCCAGAGCCCACTGACTCATGGACCGATTAGGGCCCCTCATCCAAGGTGGACTAGGTCCAAGAGCTAGCGGGGCTAGTGAAGGACCTTCGGCGTCAAGGGTTGAATGAAGTCAGTGTCACCACGTGCTTCTTGCTGTGATGCGTGTGCCCGCTTCAAGAGCGGGTGACGCCAGTCTATGACATGTTCGAGCCTTTTGACCCAAATGACCCATCGGCGGATTGGATGCCTCAGGCTGAGGTTATCAAGTACCTCAGCTCCTTTTTTAGTGGGAAGCCCTGCTTCCCGGTAGAGCACAGGTTCGCATCGTACTGTGTCATGAACCCTCGACCGCTGGTAAGTCCAGTCTTTAGGTTCATGTTGTTTTATTCTTTGACTCTTGTGAATTTTGGGTTGATGCTCGACCACCCACATGGTGCGACATGGCCTAGCCATAGGGTCATGTGGCATATTTTTCACAGGCGCTGCTCCCTGAGCACCCGACGGGGGTCGATCCGCACCATCACTTGCTACCTCGGGGTGACTTTGAGTCAGCCCCGCTGCTGCCAAAGCGGAAGGGGGAAGAATTGGGTGGGTCGAGCAAGCACTTAAAGCCCACCGAGGTCGGGAAGGGCGGGGCCCTAGCATTTGAGAGACAGTGGTTGATCCTCGACACGGAGGAGTCCAAGGAGGAGGAGGATGCCGAGATCTCTGCTGCCACGTTGGCCCCTCCTCGTCCTTCTTCGGCAAAGGGGCAACGAAGTGCTGGATCACCAGTATTTTTCATCTAGAGTCGAGGTGCATTTTTGCGTCGTGCTTGACTTGTTGTTTTTGCATCTTCTGGTTTGCCTCTGACCCTGTTCCTTGCATGGTGGTTAGAGCCATGCTTCCATTGGGGCCGTCTGTGGCACTACCCCCGCTAGTCCTGGCCATGGCGAATGAGGCCTCGGGGCCTAGGGTGGCCTAGGGGGACGCTGCGATCCTTCCTACCAAGAATGCCACAGGCTTGGCCATAGCAGCTGCATTGGTGTCGGCTAATGGGGATGCTATTAGGGTGCTGTTTGCGGTGTCAGGCACGTTGGCCACCGATGCTTTGGTGGAAGGGTTGGCTACCATGGAAGCCATCGACCCCTCGACCACAGGGGCAGTGACTGGCGGTGACACCACGCAGGTCGTGGTGGCTGAGGTAGAGGTCGCTGATCCCCTGGAGGTGGCGGTTTCAGTTGTCTTGCCACTTCCTTCGGTTGCGGTGGACGATCCCAAGCCTTTGGTGGGCCCGGATGCCCTCCAAGTGGTGGCGGGAAACCTCGGGCCAGCTCTTGGCCCGTCAACAGATGAGGCCTCTGTCTTGCCGACCAGGCTTGTCGTGGTAAGCCCCTTGGCTTGTAATGATTTTTCTTTTTCCTGCTTCATCCTTTATCGACTGTTGTGTCCTTGGCTATAGCTGCTCCACGTGCGGCAGGCATCCAAGTCCTCATACGTGAGCCGAGTGGCAGCCCTCGAGGCTGAGGTTGAGTCACTCAAGAGTGAGCGCACCGACCTCTTGGCGAGGAACGAGGAGCCGATGCTGAGGGGTGTCGAGGCAGAGGCCATGGTGAATTCTATGGCGGTGATGGCCGATGACACCACCAAGATGGCCAAGGAGGCTAGTCATCGAGAGGTGGCCGCCAAAGCCACTACCGATGTGGCCAAGGCTGCTACCGATGTGGCCAAGGCCGCCACAGAAACGGCAAAGGAGGTGGAGGCGGCCATCCAGACTGCCTATGAGAGGGTCAAGTCATCGGCGGAGGAGATGATCGCTGAATACTAGAGTGAGTGTCTGTACTTGGTATTTCCTTGATTGCTTGCCTTGTCTTCTGATCTCGACTCCTGTTGATCATATTTCATAGGGAGGCATGATCAGGCCAGCACCCAGATTGTCGAGCTCGAGGGAGAGGTGGGCATGATCCGCTCGGTGATCGAGCATCTGCATTCCCTGCTGGTCGAGACCCCACTGCCGGACGTGGCCTTCTAGGTGAAGCTCGAGGGCCTTGAGACCCAGCTCCGTCTTTTTGTCGAGGCAGTGGTGAGGAATAGAGCCGAGCAAGCCTTGGCCTAGGTTCGGGCCCACTTTCCTGAGGTGGACCTCCCATGACTGGAGCGCGGGCTTCCCATTGGGGTGACTGGTGATGACGCTACAGTTTACCGACGAGAGGTGGAGGATATCGCCGCCACCATCACCAGGGACCTTCGAGCTTTGGCTCCCCTAGAAGACCCAGACTCTGAAGTGGTGCCTCCCAAAGAGTAGTCCTGTTTGTAGTCTGCATAGATTAGAAGTAGGAGGTTAGGGTGAAATTTGTTATGACAAAACTTTGTCTTTCTTTTGTGAATGAAGGTCCTTCACAATTTGCAAATTTTGTGTACCAGAGCTACTAGCGTCTCGGGGACCTTAGGCCAAACCATAGAGTACTCAGCACAGGGATCTCATGCCACGTACATGCCTACCGACATCAAGCAGCGCAAGCCCCTGAGGGTTTTAAGCTCTTGATTTTGTTAAGTCCCTTGTTTAGCTGAAGTTGGGCCCCGAGCCTCCGGTATAGCCATATAGTCTTAGGCTAGGGAAATTGATGCCGCTTATGCGCCAACCTGACATCTGGCGTCATGAGTTCTCAAGACCTTTGTGGCTTTTGGCAAGGTTGAGGCTAAGGACTCGAGCTCTCGAGGGTCTTAGCAAGCTGTCAGGTGCTAAGAGGAGCGTTAACACTAGCTCTTTTTCACTTGCATGGTTGCTAGCGTCAAACCCAGAGCTGCTTCATAGGGGCACAACCATTTGAGCTAGGCATACGATGTTTCGAATTGACTTGAGGGGGTCCGAGTCTAGTGGGCCGACGATAAAAATGTGTGATGCAGATTCACACGAATCAAAAAAATTGACTTTATTTTATATATGACGAAGGGTACATAGCTGGATAAAGGGAAGAACTTGAGTTAGCCGATGTTTGGTGCTTTCGGCAAAATTTGGAGTGGCATCAGATTGTAGGTCCCAAGGACAGTCTAGTTCAGCGTCGATCCTCGCTGGTCTGCCGTATTCGTGATCCCGGTCCACTACTCCTCCAGCATTAGGACATCCTTGTTGGTCTTCTTATACCACATCCTCCTATGGGTCTATCGGTGGTGAGATCATCCCGTGGTATTGTCCTGTCCTTCCTTTCTTGAGCGCTTGAGTCATCAGCCACTCCCCTGCGGGCCCCAGGCGCTCTTCCCAGAGTTCCCACGCCGATGCCTAGTTGATTCGGTGTGGCGGGAGGAACTATATCTTGGGGGCGAGGCACCATCGTTAGAGGCTTTGGTGTGCGTCCGAGTCAGACGCCCAGTGAGCCATCCTCCGGCGTGCTCAGGAAAGTCTTCCCAAGAACGGGGAGAGGAGCCTCGCAGGAGTAGGTCTTCAGGACGTCTCGAGAAGTACTGAATCAATCAGTCCACCACTTGTCTGACAAGCTGATCCGTTGCTAGTTCTTTGATGGTGTTGGCCAGACGCAACGTGACTTGATCTGCCTTTCGGGCGATGAAAGGGTCGAGGACCAATCGTGGCAATCGGTCTGATGCTGACATTGATTTGAAAGGAACTAGCCTTCCGGTTGAGTCAGTGATGAACGTGGTGTCACCCAGGACAAACGTTGTCTCGGGCTTGGCGGAGAATCGATGTGGTGATGCCATCGGATCCTAGCGAAAGTCACCACGAGCCCCTACCTGGGACGCCAACTGTTGATGAATCACCGAGCAGTCCACCCAAGGGAGTACACGAGGTGGTGATTAGATGTGTAAGGGAAGCACAGCACCTTCGAACATGATGGTTGACTCTAATAAACAAGAGCCAAGATTTATACTGGTTCAGGTCTCTCAGAGGATAATAGCCCTATATCCAGCGTTTTGATGTATTATGTTATGTCTAAACTTATAATGCAACGTAATTAAACTATGAAGGCTTAAGGCGTTGAAAAGCAAAAAGAATAAGATGCCTTTAGGGATCCTCACCCCCTTTATATACTCAAAGGGGGGAGAGCCAAATAACCCAGGACTCTATCCTAAGTGGGTATCTTGAAGATCTATGATTGCCTATCAAACTCGGGTGCTAATTCCCTAATTACAATGATTCTAGTATAATCATATCTCTTCATACCATATCTAGGGCTTGGTTCCCCGATAAGGACTCAACCTTCCTTATCAAAACCGAACCCCCTTCATGGGCTATACCGAACTGCAATGCTGGACTTGACCTGCTCTCGGTGCAGACTGGTAATCTCGACATGGCGCACCCAAGGGTCACATCCCTGACATTAGTGATCTTAAGTGGAGCATCGAGACCATCGGTAGCTTTGCACTCTTTGTAGTGACTACTATGCAGATTGGAGCATCAGGTACGTCTTTTCTGGGTGGGATCGAATGGTAGCCTAGGGTGCGAAACTTAGGGGATCTAAGTGAAAGGGTCGTATCACAGCTCTTTTCTAAGGTACCGTGGTGGTATCGAGGCACATGGTGACATGTTGTAGGGCTGTGTCTTGTGGGTAAAGTTGTGCACCTCTGATCAAAGTAAAACTATTTGAATTGTCGTGCACACAGTTATAGGCGAGCTACGCAATATTTTTTATCATTAGTCTCATGGATACTTAATTAATTTATTGTTTAATGCTTTTTAACTGGTAAACTCTGGTGTAGGAGTGGTTTGGTTAGTTCTAGGCATGATGACCCTTGGTAGGGTTAATTCAGAGAATGGTTAATGTTGCTTTAAGATGTTCAACTAATTAGAATCACTTTTCAATCTCTACAAAGTGTTTAAATGTTGTTTTTATGCAAAAGAACCATATTATGCTTTTCTTTGTTGTGCTGATGCATTCTTCTACCTTGTCCTTGGGTTACTTGTTGAGTATTCAAAATACTCACCGTTGCATTCCCCCAACCAGAAGAGGAGTTAGTCAGTGAAGATGAAGGTGAAGCCTTTTGAGCTGTCCTACTCAAGATGCTTGTGGAGTGGAGTCGCTGCGTTTAATCAGGAGTTTATTTATTATCATTAGTATTTTGAGGCTCCAATCCGCCCCTATAATAAAGTGCTCTTTTATTTCGTTGTGGATAATTTATACTTTTGACTTTTAATATTATCAATTGTGTACCTCGGTTGATTATTTGACGAGTGTTCTTTTTGCACAATAATCGTTAGGAAATGGTTAGAATTTCTGGACGTGACAATTTTCCCCTTTCCCTCCCTTCCTCTCTCCCATCTCACCGCTAGCAGCTCTGCGCCTCCCTCCTAGGGATGTCAATTGTACCCGATTATCCATTTACCCGTGGGTAAAAACCCTTTTAAGGTTGGGTTTATTCCCAATTTCATACCCATGGGTATGATATTGGGTCTAATCTTATACCCGACGGATAAACTGGTACGGGTATGGGTATTATCTACTCATACCCAGTTTACCAATTTACCCGATAGTATATAAGCCAATTCTAAAACCTAGCTCAACTCATCCTATTCCTCCCTCCCAACCTCCTCCCCTCCACCTTGCAGGCCCCAGCCGCATGCCCTAATCTCCCTTCTCTCCTCCCCCAGCTGCATCTCCCTCTCCCCTACCAGCCACCGTTCGCCCCCATCGAGTCTCTCCCGACCACCGCGTGCCCCCGTCGACCTCCATGCAGCGACTGTGCCGCATCAGTGCCCGCGTCCATGCCGGCGGTGGTGCCACCTCGCGTTGGTGGCCTTCCTCACGCTGGCAGCCTCTACCCCCCACATGATGTCCTCCCTCACACTGGCAGCCACCCCGCTCCAGCAGTCCCCCATGTGGCTGCTCCCCCCATGCCCCTCACACCGATGGACCCCACTGTGCTAGTGTGGACCCCACTACGCTGGCGGCCCCCACGCTAGCAGCTCTCCCGCATCGCCCTTGGCTGGCCGCTGCAGCCCTTCTTTTCATGGGTAATTGGGTATACCCGTAGGTATATGACATCTATAGGTAACGGGTATAGGCATATACCCATCACGGGTAACGGATTCGAGTTCAGGTACGAATATTTTTCACGAGTACATATGGGAATGTACGGGGAAATAGCAAATATGCCCAAAGTTGATGTGCACTTACTGAAATACCCTAAAGTTAGTAGGTCTTACAGATATGCCCTAAAGTTGATGGAATGCCTTGCATATTTACCCCATTCTCCATTTTCAGCAGATTTTAATCCTTTTTCGTGTTTCTCACTCTGTCAAATGTCCTTTCTACCCTTTCATTTTCTGTTCACTAGCTCTGCCGACCACCAGCCACCACCGCCGGCCCTACACCGCCGCCACCGCTGACCCATCGCTGGCCCATCACCAGCCCCACATGGCCGCCACCGCCGCCTGCCTGCACGGGAACACGGAGGGGGCAGAGGCATGCTGAACTCATGCCTCCACGCACGTGGTCATCCAGGCTAGCGTCGGCGGCGACCAAGCTCGAAGAGCGTCCAGCCGAGGGGAGGCTGTCAGGTGATGAGGACTACGGTGGCGGCATGCGGCGAGCTCGATCACGGGGGTGGAGTGGATCTGGCCGTCGACGAGCTCATTGGCCTAGATTGTGGTGCCGGTGGCCGACGAGGCAGCGGGGCACGGGGTTGGGCAGCGGCGGCACGCGGGGGTGGCCTGGGAGGTGGTGGCGGTGGTGCCGCATAGGGCTGGTGGCACCGGATGGGGCCAGTGGCAGTAGGGCGCATAGTTTGGCGATGGTGGTGGACAAAGTTCACTGGCTGCGCGTGAGCATGAGCCATGCATGAATAGTGTGCATGGGAGGGCCAAAATGGCATTTGACAGTGTGAAAAATAAAAAAATCTTCTGAAAATAGAGAAAGGGGCAAATCTGCAAGGCATTCCATTAACTTTGGGGCATATCTGCAAGACCTACCAACTTTGGGGTATTTCAGCAAATGCACGTCAACTTTAGGGCATTTCAGCAAGTGCACATTAACTTTGGGTAAATCTGTACCCATGCTAACGCCTTCTCCCTCCCGGTGCCCTCCCCTCTGCTTTGCCTGCTTCTGCTGATCTTCTCTACTCCACCTCTGCTTTAGGTCATCGCCACCGCTACCAGCAAGCTCAGGAAATGGCACTGGCATGATGTCCCCTGCAAAAGCAGTGGCTTTCATCAGCGCTAACGAGCTGGGCATCTCTCTCGCTGCCTCCTTCCTCCGGTCAAGGCCTTCGCTGCCTCCTTCATCCTTCATCCACTGTGGTATTGATTCTTCATACATCCCTGGTCTCAGTCATTCCGTCGAACACCTCGCCCTCACGCCAAAATTTCACCATTTCCCCCCTTTTTTGGTTGCTTACGGGATTAGGATTTGTTTAATCATTGGTTAACTGAGTTGTTTTGGTTGTGGTTGTCTGTGTGTAGGGTCCATTCCTAGGGTGAACACTGAGCAGATGAAGCTGCAGATCAAGCTCGGGGTGCCGAGGACAACGCAACACCTACTAGATGTTGAGAGAGTCAAGATCGTCTTCCCCTAGTAAGCACTCTATCTGCGTTCTCTTTGTGCCATGATGAACAATTGTGGTATATAGGAATATGATCTGTCATCTTTGAGATGTTAGAATCCATGTTGGTATTGTACCGAGGTAGATGTTAGAATGTTTAATAGTTTTAATACTGTAATGTGTGTTGTTTGATGAGACGAAGTTAGCTATACAAACGACAGCCATATGGACTCATATTAATAGCTAGATGCACCCTACTTTAATATAATGAGCATTCATATAATTTTCATGACTTACTGAAAACGGAATTTTCTTGCAAGAGTTGAATATTGTAGACTCATACAATTTCCATGGATTCATCATATTCATGGTTGCATCCCACTGCAAGATCAGGTATGAGTGTAATAATTCCTTTCTCCACATTTTTTTGTAGGCAATGCACATGGTTGAATATATATAAAAGGAAATACTCCTAGAATTAATTATTGTAACCTGGGCACAACTGCTTGGCTATAAGCATTTCATTACTAAGAATAACTGGTAAGTAAGCTGTATGAGATATCTGATGAGTAGGTATTAATTCAATGGAAGTCATTTGTCCAGAATGGCCATAGGTTTCATTTGACGTCGTGAAAGTATGCAGGGTTGTGATCTGTTTGGTAATTATACTGATGTTGTATACACTTGACCAAATTTCATATTGCAGGTTTTGGAAGAGCTTGAACTCGCAATGGACAAATTCATTGACTTGTGCATCCTATGTGGATGTGACTATGTTGACGCAAAAATCGCACAGGGATCTTTGCACCTTCATACTTGAAAGCCTGGGAGAGTCTGCTTAGCTCTAGTGCAGGTCCTAATAACCCGAAGGTGTACAGAGCGTGCCAGTCAATTTGACCCTATAATTGATAAGGAAGCAAGCATGAGTTGTCCTAACGCTATCAGCGATAGCCCATCGGCATTGTCTCTGATAGCACATGTAATAGCTATGATACACCGTGAAGATATGTAAATAATCATGCGCTGGTTGATTTATATTGAATCTATTTGTCATTCTTGTCACCAAAACCCAACAATCGGCTTAAAATCATCTTGAAACATCAATCCCTACAGATCGGACCTAACCGATGCAGCCTGATCCCGACGGGGAATCGCCCTAATGCTACATACCTAAAAGTTGGCGATGCACCAAGGGTTGATTGATTGGTTGTGTGAATGTTTTACAATTGCCCCGGGCCTAACTATTTATAGCCAAGGAAACACATAATCTATGTTTGATACAGAATTTAAACTAACTTTATTATCTACTAACTAAAGATAAAGACACTGCGAAGCCTGAGTCCACGCCGTGCGCGTCTTGCTTCACCCTTTGAACTCCTCTCGGTGGCCCATTGGCCCAGCCTTGTAGCCTGACATCCTTATCGTATGTTGGTCCAATTTTTGGTGTCAACACATGCCCCCTAAGTTCGGAATGCGAAGAGTCGCATTTTAAAATCTTGTCTCGAGAACCCAATCGCCAAAACACTGTGCGAAGGGTTTAAAAGCTTTCCCGACACACCTTCTTCTTCAAGCTCTGCCATTCTCACTCCACTCAGCAACTTCTTCATCTCTTCTCTCCAATGGCCACTAACAGCTCAAGCTCTCTATCGAACAAAAGGCTGAAGACAACATCTCCTCAGCACACCACGTCTGGCGATCATGATCCAGTACATTTTTCATGGATCATTTGTTTGTTCTTGCAACATTTTGCTCTAGCCTCTTTGAACTCTCGCGTACTTCATTCTGAATTCCTATCGTTCTAGGCTCCCTCTATTCATAGGCTTTGTGAATTCATCGGCTCATCCATCATCGTCTTCAGGCCCCTAGACCTTCTAACCTCAACACACCATCACCCATCAGCAATGCCGAGTCTCAATCATCGGACAAGGTCTTTTTCTCTCGGGACCCTATTCAAGGTGACTTGTCAGATTTACTCCACCACCTTCAACGCCCTATCAGCTTGTTCTTCAAAGACATCGAAGTGCAATGGGTGCGACTCCAATCGATAATCTATCGGCTCCCTGCTGAGTTGGCTGACAGTTTATCCCAAATCTTCTCTAAAGATCATCAATCAGCCTATCGGAATGCACACACTGGTCTCGCCAAACACACCATGCAGAGAGTTCATCACCAAAGCTTTGAATCGGATGAGGCCAAGGTGGACGCAGCCGAAGAGCAACTCCAGTTCCTGCTGAGTCTACCCAACCAAGATCAGTCATACCTGGATCGGTTGAAAATAGAAGAGGGCTATATCCTTCGGCAAATCAGCCTTTAGACAGAAAAGTTAGATCGGCTTCAGGGTTGCATGGCGGATCAGTAGAAGTTTCTTGACAACTTGCTGATTAGGATCTAGTTCAAAAAGGCCGATCTGATCAATTTGAGGTATGACCGCTTCCAGAAACAACACTTCATTCAGACAGTTGAAGGAAACGACAAAGATGACACCGATATGATCGTGTGCATCGAAAAATCTCAAGCCGATGCTGCTTCTTCCTTAGAGCGATTTCTAAGTTCCTTGTAACTACTTTAGACTCTGTAATTTGCTTTTGTAATGGCCCTTTTGTAAATGATATTATATCTTTTGGAATATTTGTCTTTCATGAAGTTACTTCATCGGCTGTCATCCCTTCCTCTTCTTTTGCCGATGCCACATGCCCCTCGAGTTCGGGATGTGGAGGGTCACGTTTCAAATTTCTCCTAGAACCTCGCAACCGGCGTGATGTTTTAACTTCATATTGGGAACTCAACCGACGCTGCTCTCTTACCTATAAAGCCTATGGCCTTCTCCTTCTGCTGTACGCCTCCACATTTTCTCACCTCTAGCAAAAACCCTTGAGCTCTCCACCACCGCCGGTCAAGTTCTGCCACCGCTTGTGCTTCCATCTTCGTTGGGATGACCGACGCTGCTCACCGCCGACATCGATGGCATCCTCATCGCACACTCCCGAGGTATTCTTCCCCTCCTATCGACAACTCGGTTGTTGTATTTGACGGGTAACCCTTCTTAGTTCTTCTTTTTCCATCGTTCTTTTGTAGAACCTGAAGAAACAGATCTTGATCCCTCATGCCAAATCACCCAATATTTACTATCTTGGTCCCTATGGAGAAGAGGATCCCATCTATCTCATCAACGCTGAGACCAATAAAATCCCTTTCAAACAATCAGGAATGCAATGTAAGGACTGGTCTATAGCATTCCGTTCCCGGGCCAACCCCATAGATGGATGGAAGCACTGGTATCTGAGAGTCATATCGGCGAAGGACGCAAATTGGGAAATCAGCAACATCGGCCACTGCATTGGATTGACCATGGCCAAAACTGAAAGGAACGATGCCATGCTTGCTGCTGCCTGTTATTTTGGTTAGATTCCATCAATGCCTTTGTGTTTCCTAGTGGGCCGATGTCTGTGACCCTGCTTGATGTTCTGATGCTGATAAGTCTCAATGTTGCCGATCTCCTCTGTGAAGTCGATTTCTGGGGTAAGCTGATGCATGACCTAGAAGTGAAGAAGCTTAGAGGTTGGGGCAACTATATGGCCACCAATATCAGAAGACTGGGCTGGTTGAGGAGAAGAAACATGTCGCTTGCCTGAACATGTGGTTGGAACATTTTGTGTTCTACAGGACCACTCTCGGCCACATAAAAAACTGGCAAAATCTGGCCGAGCGTCTCGCGTGAAATGAAGAACTTCCACTGGGCCGATTATTGCTTGGATCTACATATCGGCTCCTCCATCTTGTCTCCCAGCAGCTCAGGGCCAGCGCACCTATTGCCAACGTTGGTGGCCCCTGGTGGTTCGTTTAGCTATGGCTTAACTTGTACACCGCTCGAGTGACGGAGCGATTTGATTTGCCTAGCTGTGACTTCCTCAATAACTTCAGTGAAGGAGAAGACATTCATACCGGCCGATGCTCTTAAATCGGTGAGGCCATCGCTACTTTTGCTGGGGACGACATGAAGCCATACTTTTTGGTTAGATGGTTTAGCACCTTTTACTGTGGCCTCAATGATGATGATATCATCTGGTTCCCCTACTTAGAGGTTATAGAATTCACCAATCCTGGCTACTTCCATCTTGACTCCCTTGGTTCCAATGAGGCTACCAAAGCTATTTATCGGGCCATCATCTCTCCTTCCGTTCTGCCGGTTGGCTTCTGTAAGATCAAAATACACTAACGACAGCAACTAGAGGGAGGGTGAATGGTTGCAGAACCCCAAAACTTGACAACTAAAACAAAAATCAAAAAACAAATTCCCAACCAATCTAAAAATTCCCGACTAGTCTGAAATTTCCCGAGGACTAAAAACATCCTGACCAAGAAATGGTAAAACGAGAGTAACTTTCGATCCGTAACTCGGATTGATATGAAATTTTAACATGAGAAACTAGACTTCACTTTTTCGAGTAGTTTCACTCAAATCCAAGTTCCCAATCAAAAGTTATGATCCTCAGGATTTGCAGCAGTGTAAAAACAGAGCAGATCTGATCCAAAAATTAAAATCTTAATTACTCCTAAAATATGAAGAATTAACCAACAAAACTTTTTAGACATCTCTCTTAATGTCCTTGCAAGGTTTTGGATGAATCAATTCAAATTAAATCACAAGTAAAACTAAAATCAAAGAATAAGTGAAAACAATGCAAACCGATGAACATTAAGAAGAAAGAACGTGATACCACACTCCTTAATACTTGAAGATAAATCTTTATTGCATAAGAGTGTTTACAAGGTATAATCCATAGCACCCCTCACCAAATCCACGTTCAAAACCCTAGATGAAGAGCAAAAGGCTAAACCCTAATTTTTCTCTCTTCTTCGATGCCTCTTTTTTCTCTCCCCTCTAGTCTATTTATAATCCTTCATGGCTGCCACCACGAGCCACGAAATTAATAACTTTTAGAATCTTAATCCAACTATGAATCCATATCTCTTATGAATCCTCAAATCCTAACTCCTTCTGAATTTTGTCTCATTTCCATATCCGCATACATCCCGCGTATGCCATATAAAAATCTCTCTTTCCATATTCGCACGCATCCCGTGTACGCCATGTGGAAACCTCTCTTCACGTGTAGCATCCTCTAGCCCAAGAGTCCCAAATGACATCCTCGATCATTCTGAACCTCAGCTCCTCCCTGAGCCTAGCTCTTATCCCATTATCGACTATGACTTATCCTCAAGTAATGCCTACACATGAACAAACCAAGAAACCCTTTTCCCGAGCATAAGTTCATCCCAACTTGACTCAATCAGTCCAGTCAATCATAAACAGAAACCCTTTCCTCGAGCACAAGTTCTTTTCAACTTAACTCGATCAATCTAATCAATCATAAACATGATGAATTTATTGAATAAATAATTTCAGCATATGATCTGACTCGAATAACAAAAATCCGAGTGATCCAAAATCTCAAGAGCTAAAATTCCCCCGGGCGCTGAAATCTCTCGAGGGCTGAATTTCCTGAAGGGCTGAATTTCCTTGAGGGCTAAATTTCCTGAGTGCCGACAAGAGTGCTCGACAACTTGACCAAAGTGCCCGACCACTCAAACCAATCAAAACCCTAAACATTACTGATTCTGATCGGGATGCACGTGTGAGGGAGGAGAACCAATTTTTGTCACCGGACATATGATATGAACATGTAGAGTCTACTAGCCATATGTTCTCCTTCCTCGCTCTCGAGGCCTACACAACGGTAGATATTGAGGTCTCAGTATTGGCGTTAGATAGAAGAAATTTAGTAATCCAGCACTAAGACACCCAATTTTCATAAATGATCATTGCCACTTATGTTTAGCAAAAGATTTTTCCATATTCTTTTTCTATTGTCTTGCAAATCTAAAATAGAACTGAACCAAATATCCAACTTTTCCACGGTGTGAATAATTAAACTTCACCAGTTTAGTTGTTTTATATGTAGAAGCAATTGCACTTGATGAGCAACACAATTATTACAAACATAAGTAATGTATTTTTGTTTTTGACAATTTGAACAAGACAACACCTCATGAGTACGAAAATTATTTTGCAAAAGTTAAACTCTACCATAAGCATCTTTTAGTTTCAATTCAAGCAATGAGCATTTCGAACAAGGAATTGAATCATGTTTCACAATGGTTGAGCTCTTCATATTCTTAAGTTGTTTGAATCTGCTATAATATAAAGCATTTACCAAAGAACTAGCGTATAAAGCAACTTTTATCTTTTTCAGATAGTTCTTAGTAACAAATAGTTCATCAATAACTCGAGAAAGCATGGTAGTACCAATAGTAAAACAAAATTCATTCTTGACAATTTTATCATTGAGCTTATGAAGAGTAGAAGCATGAACATCCCTTAAAGCAATAATTTCATATTGTAAAGCATCACATGATTTGCATGAATCATCATTAGGAATATAAAACTTGAGCCTATCACTTTTAGAATTGAGTGATTCAACAAAAAGTTCATATTTTTTAGCTTTCTTATTGTATTTTCTTAGTTTAGTATCAAGATGAATAACAGCACGAGCTAAATCATCATAAGTAGGTTTTACCTCATTTTCATCGCTATAGAGTTTATCCTCACTGGAGCCTACCATGTCATGTGCCATAAGACATATTTTAGTAAAATCATTCTTTTTGCCTTTACCTTCATCTTTACTTCCATCACTCATTTAGTCCACATCACTCATATCAACTTGGTCGAGGGGGGCAAGGACTCGATGCACCATCTTCTTATAGTTGCGGTTCTTCGTCTTACCTTCTTTGGATGGGCGCTTGTTGTCCTCCTTGTCTTCATTTGAGAATTTTTTGAGCTTAGAACAGTTAGCACGAATATGGTTGGCCTCACCACATTCAAAGCACCGAATAGGACCACCTCTTCTTCTGTTTCTCACATTGTTCAAAGCTTTAGCAATTTTTGTAGAAAGCAAAGCCAAGTCCTCCTCTATAAGCTACTCAAATTGTTCATCAGACATGGCATTTTAAGTTGATAAAGAAACACTTGAAGATGATACAAAAGAACAAGACTCATTAGAAGGTGAAGACATCAATGCCATTGATTTAGGAGAAATCTTCCGTTAAAAGATATTCAATTCATGAGTTTTTAATTTTGAATAAAGAGTATCCAAAGTGAGAGTAGTCATATCCACCGACTCTTGAATTGAAGTAACTTTTATCTCCTAAACTAACATATCAAATCCACTAAGTAAATGTCTAGCAATTTCAGAACCAGTATAATTAGTATTATAAGAAGAATCAGCTGAACGAAGATTGCTAAGAATTTTGTTAAAGCGAGCAAAATATTCATCCAAGATCTCATCGGGTTTATCTCAAATTTCATGTATTTCTTTTTGTACATGTCTTTACGCACTTCCTTGATTGTGGAGGAGCCTTGATGATAGGCACAAAAGAGTATTCCACATCTCATGCATAGAAAAAAATGAGAAATACAATCAAATTCAGAACGTCCAACACCATTGATAATCAAGTTTCGAGCTTTGCAATTTGCTTCAAAAGCAGCCTTATTAGTGTCATTAACTTGATTATCAGTAGGTGGATCATATGGTTTATAAACCTTTTCCCACATATCAAAACCCTGTGACATGATATGAGCCTCCATCTTTGTCTTCCAAAACTAAAAATCAATTCCATCAAAAATATAAGACTTAGTAGAAAACCTCTCGCATGCCATGATGATTGTTAAGATCGGTTAAGATCAAAATAAAAACAGAAACCAAGCTCTGATACCAATTGTAAGATCAAAATACACTAACCACGTCAACTAGAGAGATGGTAAATTGTTGCAGAACCCCAAAACTTGACAACTAAAACAAAATCAGAAAACAAATTCCCAACCAATCTGAAAATTCCCGACAAGTCTAAAATTTTCTAAGGAGTTTTCCCGACTAGTCTGGAATTTTCTGAGGACTCTAGAAATTTCCCGAGAACTTTCCTAAGGACTGAAAACAGCCAGACCAAGCAACAGTGAAATGAAAGTAACTTTTGATCCGTAACTCGGATTGATCTGAAATTTTAACACAAGAAACTAGACTTCAATACAAAATTTTCTGAGTAGTTTCACTCAAATACAATTTCCCAATCAAAAGTTATGATCCTCAGGAGTTGCAGCAACATAAAAATAGAGCAGATCCGATCCAAAAATTAAAATCTTAATTATTTCTAAAATATGAGGAATTAACTAACAAAAATTTTTAGACCTCTCTATTAATGTCCTAGCAAGGTTTTGGATGAATTAGTTCAAATTAACTACAAGTAAAAGCGAAATAACAGAATAAGCCAAAATGATGCAAACCGATGAACATTAAGAAAAAAGAATGTGATACGACACTCCTTGATGCTTGAAGATGAATCTTTATTGCATAAGAGTGTTTACAAGATGCAATCTACAGCACCCCTCACCAAATCCACGTTCAAAACCCTAGATGAAGAGCAAAAGGCTAAACCCTAATTTTTCTCTCTTCTTCGAAGCCCTCTTTTTGCTCTCCCCTCTAGTCTATTTATAATCCTTCATAGCTACCACCACGAGCCATGAAATTAACAACTTTTGGAATCCTAATCCAACTAAGAATCCATATCTCTTACGAATCCTCAAATCCTAACTCCTTTCGAATTTGTCTCCTTTCCATATCCGCACATATCCCACGTATGCCATATGGAAATCTCTCTTTCCATATTTGCAAGAATCCCACGTACGCCATATGGAAACCTCTCTTCACATGCAGCATCCTCTAGCCCGAGCATCTCGCATGACATCCTCTATCATTCTAAACCTTAGCTCCAACTTGAGCCTAGCTCCGATCCCGTCATCGATCATAACTCGCCCTCAAGCAATACCTGCACATGAACAAACCAAGAAACCCTTTCCCTGAACACAAGTTCTTTCTAACTTAACTCAATCGGTCCAATTAATCATAAACAGAAACCCTTTCCTCGAGCATAAATTCTTTCCAACTTGACTCGATCAATCCAATCAATTATAAACATGATGAATTTATTGAATAAACAATTTAAGCATATGATCTGATTCGAATAACAAAAGTCCGAGTGATCCAAAATCTCAAGAGATGAAATTCCCCGGGGTACTGAAATCTTTCAAGGGCTAAATTTCCTGAGTGCCAAGTGCTGAGTGCTCGACAACTCGACTAAAGTGCCTGACCACTCAAAACAATCAAAACCAATTTGTTTATCATCATATCAACAAGTGCCCGACCACTCAAACCAATCAAAACCAATTTGTTTTTCATCATATCAACATTAAGCCAATTTGTTCATCACATATTAAAGATCATACATATGATCCAATAGCTTCTCTGGTGGCCAAGTGAAGCCCTCTTATGAATTTTACCATCTATGCATTTGTGCTCACCAGCTTAGGCTTAGCCAACTACCGAAGAGTTTCTTCTACATCGGCAAAGTGGAGTTCCGTGGTACTCTGTCTCTACTAGAGTATGAATCCCTACTTAATTTTCCTGCTAACATCCCCTTTGGCAATTTCCAAGATTGGTCGCCATGTTCATCCCGGAGCCGGTCGTTTATTTGCTTCTAGGATGAATGGAAGCTTCATTTGTTCTCTCGGGATGTTTCTTCCTACTGTGCCCTGATTGACCCCGATTCTGGTGAATCCGATAACGAGGTACGTTCTTGCCTTGTTTATACCTTTGTCTTTTCCTCCCGATTTATCTGTAACACACTTCGCTATTCGAGCAAGATCCAAGCGTAGAGGTACCTGTTGTTAGCCATAGCAATAGGCCGATCGTATATATGGCATCATCCTTAACTCCAAATCTGAGGATTGGCACGTCAAGCCTGTCTACTATAGTCAGCACCGATCCTATGGCATCTAGGACCTCCGACCCTCGTCAGAAACGGCTGGCTACCCCAACGACCATTAGGATCCTGGCCAAGAAGAAAAAGAAGGCTCCCGTTGTTCCTCCTCGTGCTCAGCCTGTCTCTACTGATCGTGCTGCTTCTATAAGTGTTTTTTCATTTTAGTTCTTTCACCTATCTTTGTTTTCTTCTCTGATCTTTGCCACTTAACTCATTCAGCCCAAGGTGGCCGATCTAGCTGCTACTCCTATCGTTGTCATTGAGGCTTTAGTACTTCCTGCACAGCCGACGTCTCCTCCACCGATCCCCTCTGTTCTACCTACTGACACAGCGGTCACTGACCAAATTCCAATTGCCTCTGATCCTGTTGTCGTCATAACCGAGGCCCAGGTGTCAGGGTCTACTCCAGCAGTCGATATTGAGGTTGAATTAGTGGAAGGGATGACGATTCTTAGCATCAGTGATGCCATCGTTTTAGATCCTACTGGCCCAACTGCAGCTCCCGACCTTCCCAAGGTATCCTCTATTAATAATGCCTGCTTTTCGGTTGTCTTTTCCCAATTCTGCTTACAGATTTGTCATCTGTTGTAGTCTTTTGCCGATTCACTCCCTTTTGACTTCAGCGAAATAGTTGGCGATATTGCTGCTGTTCAAGCCAAAGCTCCTGAATGTAAGTCAGTTTCTATGGATGTTTGTGCTGCTCTTCTTGACATTCTGCATCGGCTTAAAGAGCCGGTTGATGTCCTTATCAATGACTCGGGGCCGATCAGGGCAAAGCTTGCTGACATGGTAGACCAACTTTCTCGGCAACTGATAGAGGACTTAGCCCTAGGGTCTTACTTGAGCTCTATCGGTTTCGCTACCAATGCCTCTAGGAGCAACTGGCCACTCATGTCGAGCGTCGCTCAAAACAGCTAAGCGAACAGCTCGATCGGGAAGTAATCATGGGCAAGAAGGCTTCTCTTGACGCCTTGAAAGCCAAGCCTGCCGTAGTTGAGCTTCAGGTCACATAGCTCTGTGTTGAGGAAGCTAACCTCGTCTCTCATTTGGAGGCCATTCATGCCCACATCACTTCTTCTTGATTATGGCTGACGGAGCTGCCGACAGAGATTGAAGCTTGATAGCTGTTGGTGAAGTTTTTGGTCACACGCGTGGCCTGAGAGATCTGCTTAGCTCTAGTGCAGGTCCTAAATTTGTGGTTCATGGC
>KE373044.1:233447-256199 GCA_000418225.1 Zizania latifolia
CTCCTCACTTAACACGTCCATGGTGACCTGGATGACGTTGTTGTTGTCAAATTCCCCCACCATGACGGGAGGTGTCGTTGAAGATGGTCCCACTGGGCGTGCCAAAAAAGTGTGTTGGTGAAGCTTTTGGTCACACGCGTGGCCTAAGAGGTCTGCTTAGCTCTAGTGCAGGTCCTAAATTTGTGGTTCGTGGCATGCCAATCAGTTTGATCCTACAACTGATAAAATAGACAAGAAATATAAGCAGTAACGCCTATCGGCTATCGAGCCGATGGTCTTAACGTACGTCAAGACATTAAATGAAATGCAATAATGACACAGTAGAAATTATATGTCATGACATATCGTAAAGAATCAGATCTACTGTGTAACCTATTAGGATAAAGTTATTGGCCTGAACCATCTGACCGGTAAAATCAACTAGTATCGGAGCCGATATCGAGACATAAAAGCAGGACGTAATAATGCTAGGCCGATATGGACTGCCCGATTTCGACGCCGATGCCGATGAAACACAGAAAGATAACCTATCGGCTTATACTCCGATAGAATCTGGCTGTAGTATACCTGATCGGTGTTCGCATTATTCTTCACTATGACCGCGAGATTGGACCGAACCAAGACAGTCTCAAAGCCAAAATAAATTATAATACTAAACGAATCAGAACATATTTCATCCAGATGGACGATACGTGACATGAATCAAATACATAAACTAAGATATCGAACTCAACCGATGAAGCCTCAGATTAACACATTTGATCTAAACCACGCATCTGATACAGCATGATTGATGCATAAACTAAGATGTCGGACCTAACCGATGAAGCCTTAGATCTATTAATCAATACATGTTTGGCGAAACTTACCTCTCGCCGGAGATCAGAGCGATGAGCCCCGTGAGAGAGCAAGAACTCGCCGGTGGCAAGTTTTGGCGATGCGCCGAGAGTTTGTTTTGTTGATTGATTTGATGATGCTAAACTAAACCTAAACGTTATATATTTATAGTCCGGAGACTTATATCCTACGTAGATACAATTGTAATTGACTCTACCTTCATCTTCATAACGGAATTATTTGGCTCCTCTATATCTTTATCCAGTCACACGTATGTATTACGATCATGTCTTCACCAGACTCCTCGAATTCCATCAACCGTGCCAAAACTATACTGGGCTTGGGCTTTACCAAATTTCGCCGTTAACAACAGCGGGAATTGGCTACCTTTGCTAAGGAAGCCCTTCGTCGTCACCAAGATTGAAAGCCGATCTATAGGAGCGATGATGAAGACCTCCGAGAGCTGGGAGCCATTAGTGATGTTTGCGATCGCGTTGTGGCAGCTCTTACCAGCTTTGTTCGTGTAAACAATTCTTGAACAATTATTCTCGTTTGTGATGTAACCTGTGATGATACCTCGAACTATCTTCCTTTTATAATCTCTTAAGGCGACATTCTGAATGTCGGCTATTTTCTTAATTGTGTTTGTAGCTCTTATTTTATTCTAAAGGTGATACTCTCAGTATTGGCTATCTTGTTATTACTTGTTCCCAGACGTATTGGCCTTCTGGCTGATTAGGTCTCGATCCAAACACTCGGATGGCATTTCTTTGAATACTTGCCATTGAGTGCCTTTGCGAACTCTTCCCCTTCTAATGTTTTTAATATGTAGGTGTTGCCTGGCATGACTCGGCTTATCCGATAGGGACCTTCCCAATTAGGAGACCATTTGCCAAACCAGTTGTCTTTAGTCCCGATCGGTAACACGAACTTCTAGACCAAGTCATTTTCTTCAAACGATTTGACCGATACCTTCTTATTATAATGTCTTGCCACCGCTGCCTTATTCTCTTCTACCTTTCTGAGTGCACGAAGCCAATTCTGCGCCAAATCTTCTAACTCATCGGTCATCAACCTATAGTAGTCTTCGGCCGTTAACTCGTTCTAAAGAGCGAGACATCTAGAGCCGATATTTGTTTCCCATGGTAATACAGCCTTGTGGCCATACACTAGTTGATAAGGTGGCACTTGGGTTGAACCATGGCAAGCCATCCGATATGCCCACAGTGCATTGGCTAGCGTTATATACTACTTCTTAGGCTGCTCTATAATCTTGAGATTGATTAACTTTATCAGACTTTTGTTTGAGGCTTCGGCTTGGCCGTTAGCTTGAGCATAACAGGGAGATGAATTCAGCAATTTGATTCCCATTTAATTGTGAACTATTGGAACTCCTCTGACATGAATACCTATCCTTGATCTGTGGTGATTGTTTGAGGAATCCTGAATCTATAAATAATATGCTATTTGACAAACTCTATAGCCGCCTCATGGGAGGTGACTTTCTTTGATGGTATTGCCTCCACCCACTTGGTGAAGTAATCAGTTTTAGCTAGTATGAATTTATGTCCTTTGCTGGATGACGAATAAATTTAGCTGATCATGTCTATTCCCTAACCTCTGAACGGCCATGGTTTGATGATCGGGTTCATGGCCGATGTGGGGGCTCATTGTATGTTTCCAAACTTTTCACAGTCCTAGCACCCCTTGTAATACTTGAAACAGTCCTCAAGCATCGTCGACCAAAAATAACCTATTCGCCGTAGCAACCACTTCATCTTATGGGTCGATTGATGGGTTCCACAAATTCCTTCATATACCTCACACATCACAACCTTTGCTTCCTCTAGATTCAAGCATTTTAATAACACCCCATCAATTGTCTGATAATATAATTCTTCATCTAGCAATACATACTTTAGTGCGTTGTAACGGAGCTTTCTTGAGGCCGACCGGGACAGATCTCGTAGGTAGCTTATTATCTCAACCCTCCAGTCTTTGGCATCGATATCGGCTATTTCTGCTTCAACGAGCTTGTCCATCGGCCGATATCCTAATGCTGCTTGTGCCAAGCCGTTGGCTTATAGGTTTTGATTTCTGGATACGTGTGTTAGTGATATCATCCTAAATTCCTTTAACAATTCCTGGCATTCTTCAAAATAGGGCCTCAAGTTTTCATCTTTGCAGTCATTCTCTAGAGAGTTGCCTGATTACTAGCAAAGAATCCCCCATAATTTCAATAGCATTGGCTTCTATTTCTGATAACAGTTTCAACTCCTTGAGGACTGCCTCGTACTCTGCTTGATTGTTGGTGCAGTAAGGCTTGATTGTATAAGCGAACTTCAACCTTGTCCCCCGAGGCAATACGATTACCAAGCCAATGCCGCATCCATGGCTACATACGGATCTGTCAAAGAAAAGAGTCCATGGTATCAGCTTCACATAGTCTACTGCTCTGTCTCTGTGCTGAACGATGAAATCGGCAATGGCTTAAGCCTTGGCTGCCTTGGCCGATTCATACTGTAGATCGAATTTTGATAATGCAAATACCCATTTGCCAATCCTCCCTTTTAAAATTAGAGCCGATAGCATATACTTGACGACATCAGTTTTGCACATGACCATGCATTGGCCGATAATATATAATGCCTCAATTTAGTACATGAAAAATATAGACATAAACATAGTTTCTCAACTGTGGGGTACCTTATTTCGACATCCAATAGGCATCGGCTTAGATAAAACACGACGCATTCCTTTTCATCTAACTCCTGAATTAATACCGACCCGATACTCATATCATCGCCTGATGAATATAACTTGAATGGCTTACCTGGCTGAGGTGGGATTAGAACTAGAGGGGAACTTAAGTATTCCTTGATTTCATCAAATGCTTTCTGATGATTATCAGTCTAGACAAATTTCTCCCCTTCTTTCATCCTCAGCAAGGACATGAATGTTTCCAATCGACCGGACAAATTTGATATAAACTATCAAACAAAGTTAATCTTATCGATCAAGGATTGCAACTTAGTCTTGTTCTCTGGTGGTATCATCTTTTTGATAGCTTGAATGATATTCTGACTTATTTCAATTCCTCTGTCATGGACCATAAACCCTAGAAACTTTCCTACCGATATGCCAAAAGCACACTGATGGAAATATGCCCAAGAGAATTCTGGGGAACCAGAAGTTCTAGCTTGAGGTCGGAAGTTCCATGTTCTGGAGCATCCAAAAGTTTCGGTTCGACCGAAAGTTCTAAGCCAACCCCAGTTTTGGTTTCTGGAATAGCCGGAAGTTCCTGTTGTACCGAAAGTTCTAGGCCTTTCTGAAAGTGAAATATGGACGAGCCAAAAGTTCCGGTTAGGACCGGAAGTTCTGGATCAAAATAAATTCGATACAGAAGGTTATTTTTGGAAGTTCCAGTTAGGACCAGAAGTTCCGGGTCCAGACGAACAGATTAGATCTATTAGGCTTTAATACTAATTAATGGCCCACGAGAGGGCACTATATAAGGAGAGGAGAGGCTAGCACAAAAAGGCTGTTGTTGTTTCTGGTGTCTAACCCTAGCCGCCACCTCTCCTCTTTCCTGGATCGCAATGGTTGTGATCGATCTCTTGGATCTCATGAGTGGTGCTAGCATGCCAGCATGAGGTGATCCTGTCCCCGGACGTGTAGATACCGTAGAGGCACTACTCCAATAGTGGTGCTCATCTTTCGTGTTGTCTTCATCGCCAGATCGCCGACGAACGATTGGAGTCGAGAGGAGTAGCTCGAGGACGCGCTTCATTGACTCTTCTTCCGCTGCCCGAGCGCGTCTTGTGGTTTAAGGTAACGATCCATGATCCCATTACACGCATGGTTCCTAGGCTAACGTGGTAAATTTTTAAAAATTTAGCGCTAGCGTAGTCTTCCCATAACCCTACAGTGGTATCAGAACCTACGTGCGTAGTGTTCGATCTAGATCGATCACATATAGGCGATATGTGATGGAAATAAATTGGATCTATTGTTTTTGTCGTCGGATTTTCGGAAGTTCCGGGTATGACCCGGAAGTTCCAGGCTGAAATAATTTTCGATACAGAATGTTATTTTCGGAAGTTCTGGGTATGACCCGGAAGTTCCGGGCCAAAATAAATTCGAGTCAAAAGGTTGATTTCAGAAGTTCCGGCCCTGAGTCAGATGTTTCAGGCCCTTCGACCGAAAGTTCTGGGCCTCTGAGCCGGAAGTTCCGGGCTTGGTTCAGTCACGTCTAGATTCCGCCTAACTTGTTTTTGCAGGGAATGTTTTGACTGGCATGGCCTTGCAAATGTATGAGATGCATGAATGTAATTTTCATGGCCTGCGTGTCATGGTTAATTACAGCCCAAGGCTGTTCAAATGTTGTACGACCTACGCGTCGACATATGATGCTTCTGCTCATATAATTAGTATAGTGCTATTAGATGTAATAGACTGATACAAGTTCATGGAGGCCTGAAGCGTGATGACCCGAAGGACAGGAACCATGGAGATGGATATCACCATGTGAAAAGGACCATACTATGTCACAGTTAATATGATTGCCTATGATATTTACTTATGTTCCTGTCATACTATTCTTTCATGTTTCTGTGTGCGGTAAGCATTGTTATCATGTTAGAATAGTTTCCCTCAGAAAATTAAGTATTGATGCTCTTTCCAATAGCTGCACCTACCAAGGTTCTCGATCATCGATGGTGGGTCTGCCAAAGTAGGGTGCCGTCTTTTATCTCGACCAGTTAGGGTGGATGTCGAACAACCACATGCATAGTATTGGTTTGCTTAACAAAGCTATCAAAACGGTTTTGGGCTTTGTGGCATGGAGTTGAGAGTCAGGCATTGGATGCTACCCCAACGAACAAGAGTCACATAGAGATGTGATTAGCAAAGTGTTGCTTACCTATGTCACTAATCTTCTAGCAGTGATGCCAAAGCTCACTAAGAGTTAGATGAATATGGATCTTGTCTCACAATGTGTCGTTAGAGGGAAAGTGATCATTTTACATATTGTGGCACATCTTTTATTTGATAGAAGATCGACATAGCATAGTGTTGAACCTTGCATTTTGTTGTAGATCATGGCACCTACTGTAAAGAACACTTCTGTTTTTAATCTGCGATCTATCCTAGAGAGGGAGAAATTATCTGAAACAAATTTTATTGACTGGTACAGAAACTTGAGAATTGTTCTCAAGCAGGAGAAAAAGGACTATGTTCTAGAGGAACTCCACCCTGATGAACCAACGGATGATACACCACTTGCTGAAAGACAGGTTTATGAGAAGCACGCCAGTGATTCAGTTGATGTCAGCTGTCTCATGCTTGTCTGCATGTCCTCTGAGCTTCAGAAGCAATATGAGGACATGGATGCCTACGATATGATCGTGGGACTCAAAGGCATGTTTGAGAACCAGGCACGGACTGAGAGGTATAATGTCTCAAAGTCCTTGTTTGCGTGCAGGTTGGCGGAAGGCAGTCCAGTAAGTCCTCATGTGATCAACATGATTGGTTACGTTGAGAACCTGGAAAAACTTGGGTCTACTCTTGATAAAGATTTGGCCACATATGTGATTCTACAGTCGCTCCCTGCGAGCTTTGAGCCGTTCATCATGAATTTTTATATGAATGGCGTGAAGAAAACCTTGGCTGAATTGCATGAGATGCTCAAGACAACCGAGGAAAGCCTTAACAAAAATCCTAGTCATGTGATGATGGTTCAAAAGGAAAATAAGAAGAGAAAGCATAAGGGAAAGGCTAAAGCTCCAGATGCGATCTCGAGTTCTATGTCTAACTCGACTAGAAAGTCCAAGTCAGGTCCCGCCATCTCTGACACTTGCCACCACTGCCATAAGCCTAGCCATTGGCGGAGGAATTGCAAGTTGTACATGGAAGAACAAAAGAAAAAGAAGGGAAGTATGACTTCCGCTTTAGTTATAAATGTTATTGAAATTTATCTTGCTACTCGTCTAAGTGATTCATCTGTATTTGATATCGGATCAATGATTTACACATGCAAATCATTGCAGGAGCTGAAAAGGACTAGGAAGTGCGCAAGAGGCGAATTAGATGTTCGCGTGGGCAATGGTGCAAAATTTGCTACATTGGCCATTAGCGTTTATTCTTTGTTGGTATCCTCAGGATTAGTTTTGGAACTGAATAATTGTTATTTCATTCTCGCCTTGGATAGAAACATTATCTCTTCGTCATGTTTAGAGAAAGAAGGTTTTGAATTCGTAATAAAGAACAAGTGTTGTTCGATATTTTTGAATGGTATGCTCTATGGTGTTTGTCCATTGTTGAATGGCTTATATATTCTGAATCTTGAGGATACACATGTCTATAACATTAATACGAAGAAACCTCGACTCAATGATTTAAATCATACCTATGTCTGGCATTGTCGTTTGGGTCATATAAATAAGAAGCGCATGCAGAAGTTCCATAGAGATGGGCATTTGGAGTCATTTGATTTTGAATCGTTTGACACATGTGAGTCTTATTTACTTGGCAAGATGACTAAGGTGCCTTTCACTAGTCAAAGTGTGAGGGCAAATGAACTATTGGCCATTGTACATACTGATGTATGTGGACCAATGAGTTCTACAGCCAGAGGTGGTTTTCAGTACTTCATAACCTTTACAGATGACTTTAGTAGATATGGTTACGTCTACTTGATGAGGCATAAGTCAGAATCCTTTGAAAAGTTTAAGGAATTCCAGAATAAGGTACAAAATCATACTAGCAAGACAATTAAATTTCTACGATCAGATCGTGGAGGTGAATATTTGAGCCATGAGTTTAATGATCATCTGAAGCAGTGTGGAATTGTTCCACAGCTGACTCCACCTGGTACACCTCAGTGGAATGGGGTGTCCAAGCGGAGAAACAGAACCTTGTTAGACATGGTCCGGTCGATGATGAGTCAAACTGATCTTTCATTGTCTTTCTAGGAATTCGCTTTAGAAACTACTGCTTTCACACTAAACAGTGTTCCATCTAAATCTGTAGAGAGGACACCATATGAGATATGGACTGGAAAGCGTCCCGGGTTGTCTTTTCTAAAGATCTGGGGTTGTGAGGCCTATGTAAAGCATTTGACGTCTAATAAGCTCACTCCCAAATTTGATAAATGCTTCTTTGTGGGATATCCTAGGGAAACCAAAGGATATAACTTTTATAACCGGGAAGAAGGCAAAGTATTTGTCACTCGGAATGGTGTCTTTCTTGAGAAAGAGTTTCTCTCAAAAGGGGTTAGTGAGAGCACGGTGCAACTCAAAGAGGTTCGAGAACCACTAGAAAGTGTTTCTGCTCCTACTGAACCATAACTCGACATGCAAGATATTGCAGAGCCTGTTGTTGAGACACTAGCCCCACGTCGGTCGGAGAGGTTGAGTCGTGAGCCCGAGCGGTTTGTGTGTTTAACCACTAGGCAGCGCGACATATTATTGTTGGACAATGATGAACCTAAGACCTATTCGGAAGTGGCGATGGGACCAGACTCTAAGAAATGGCTTGGAGCCATAAGATCCAAGTTAGAATCTATGCGAGAGAATCAAGTTTAGAACTTGGTCGATTCACCTGATGGTGTAAAAACTATCGAGTGTAAATAGATTTTTAAGAAAAAGATAGACGTTGATGGAAATGTTCACATCTATAAGGCACAATTGGTGGCGAAAGGTTTCAGGCAGATTCAAGGTGTTGGTTATGATGAAACATTTTCACCCGTCGTAATGCTAAAGTCTATTCGGATCATCCTAGCAATTGTCGCATTTTATGACTATAAGATATGGTAAATGGATGTCAGGATGGCTTCCCTTAATGGAAATCTATGTAAGGATATGTACATGACACAGCCTAAAGGTCTTGATGATCTAGAAAATGCTGAGAAAGTTTGCAAGCTGCAATGGTCCATTTATGGGCTGAAGCAGGCTTCTCGGAGTTGGAACCTTTGTTTTGATGAGGTAGTCAAAGGATTTGGCTTCATCAAGAACGAAGAAGAGCCTTGTGTTTATAAGAAGGCTAGTGAGAGCTCACTTGTGTTTCTGGTCTTATATGTAGATGGCATATTGTTGATCGAAAATGATATTCCTATGCTAGATGTTATCAAGTCTTCGTTGAGAAAAAATTTCTCAATGCAAGATCTTGGAGAGGCAGCATACATTTTGGGTATAAAGATCTATAGAGATAGGTCGAGAAGGTTAATTGGATTAAGCCAAAGCATGTACATTGACAAGGTATTGAAACGGTTCAATATGCAGAATTCCAACAAAGATTTTCTGTCAATGTCATATGGTTTTTCTCTCAGCAAGAGTCAGTGTGCTTCGACACCTGATGAGCTGGAGAAGATGAGTACGATTCCGTATGCCTCTGCAATCGGATCCATCATGTATGCCATGCTTTGTACATTCCTAAATGTTTCTTATGCTCTAAGTATTATGAGCAGATATCAGTCAAACCCGAGTGAAAGTCACTGGGCAGTAGTAAAGAGTATCCTTAAGTACTTGAGAAGAACTGAGGATATATGTTACTGGTCTATGGAGGTGAGGAGGAGCTCGTTGTAAATGGTTACACCGATGCTAGCTTCCAAATCGATAAGGATGATTCGCGATCACAGTCTAGATTTGTGTTCTGCCTCAATGGAGGCACAATGAGTTAGAAGAGTTCCAAGCAAGAAATGGTTGCAGATTTAACAACAAAGGCCGAGTATATTGTAGCTTTGGAAGCTGCGAAGGAGGCAGTTTGGATCATAAAGTTTGTTTCTGAGCTGGGCGTTGTCCCTAGTGCGTCCAGTCCAGTGGACCTCTATTGTGATAATAGTGGTGCCATTGCGCAAGCCAAGGAGCCTAGGTCGCACCAGAAGTCCAAACACATACTTCAGCGCTATCAACTGATCTGTGAGATTATAGATAAAGATGATGTGAAGATATGCAAGGTGCACACGGATTTGAACATTGCAGATCCATTGATGAAGCCTCTCTCACAGCCCAAGCATGAGGCGCACTTGAGCTCTATGGGTATTAGATACTTGCGTGAGTGAGTCTAATGTATGTGAGAGAAAGAGTCTTGTCTATGCTAGTGTACATTTGGATAATTGGTTATCTTGTTCCTTGAATAAATATCTTTTACATTGATCAGCAAGTATGTGACTTGTTTATGAAACTCTTTGTTTTATGATGATGTTATTCTTAACGATCCCTAATCTCATGTCGTCATGTGGGACAGTGATGATTTATAGATTAGCGCATCTGTCTGATTGATGATTAAGTTTCACAGATCATAGACATCGAGATGTCAAATCAGTGATGTGGACTCATGTTAGTGAACATGGAGTTGGATAGACCCACTTTAAGATACTGCTGAGATTGTTATTTTAAAAGTACCATCAGTTGTCATCTCAAATGGTGTACCTGCAGAATCCTTAGATCTGAGATCGTCATTGATTCCAGAATGTGTAGTAGCACACTTAGGGGCTTTCAAACGCTATTCCATAACAGGGTAGTTATAAAGGTTGCTTTTGGGTGTGTCACGAAATATGTCATGGGATGTGAGCGATCAAGATAGAATTTACTCCTCCTAAATAACGGGAGAGACGTCTCTAGGCCCCTCGAGGTAGTCGGATTGGAAAGTGCATGGCCATACCACTATGATCAAAGAGTTGATCATGATAGAATCCACTACTTGATCGAGTGAAGTATCGAGCTGTCAACAAGGGTGGCACGAATCTTGCCTTGAGCTTGACTGATGTCATGTGGTAAAGGGATTAGTGCGTGAGTATATCAAGGTTCAGAAAGTATGATTTTGACTTTGTATGCTTTTGTGGGTCAATATGTACTGCTAGGTACTGCTATTGATTGGCGATTCGGAAAGGGTTTCCGGGTAGCGGCCGTTTATATATGAACCTATCGGGTCACACGCTTAAAGGGTTTGGATTTAACACTTATAATAATTGGCTCTTGTGCAAGTGGGAGATTGATGGAAATATGCCCAAGAGAATTCTGGAAAACCGAAAGTTCTAGCTTGAGACCGGAAGTTCCAGGTTCTGGAGCATCCGGAAGTTTTGGTTCGACCAAAAGTTTTGGGCCAGTGCCAGTTTTGGTTTCTAGAGGATCCAGAAGTTCCGGTTGGACCGAAAGTTCTGGGCTTGCCTGAAAGTAAAATCTGGATGAGCCAAAAGTTTTGGTTAGGACCGGAAGTTCTGGATCGAAATAAATTCGATACAGAAGGTTATTTTTGGAAGTTCTGGTTAGGACAGGCAGTTCTGGTTCCAAATGAACAGATTAGATCTGTTGGGCTTTAATACTGATTAATGGCCCACGAGAGGGCACTATATAAGGAGAGGAGGGGCTAGCACGAAAAGGCTGCTGTTGCTTCTGGTGTCTAAGCCTAGCTGCCACCTCTCCTCTCTCTCAGATCGCAATCGTTGTGATCGATCTCTTAGATCTCGTGAGTGGTGCTAGCACGTCGGCATGAGGTGATCCTGTCTCCAGACGTGTGGATACCGTAGAGGCACTACTCTAATAGTGGTGCTCGCCTTTTTTCCTGTGGAGTTCACCGGATCGTAAGATCGCGTTGTCTTCATCGCCGGATCACCGACGAATGAACGGAGCCGGGAGGAGTAGCTCGAGGACACGCTTCATCGACTCTACTTCCGCTGCCCGAGCACATCTCGTGGTTTAAGGTAACGATCCGTGATACCATTACACGCATGGTTCCTGGGCTAACGGGGTAAATTTTTGAAATTTAGCGCTAGCGTACCCTCCCCATAACCCTACACACACTTCTTTGGATTCATGCGGAGACCATACTTCTTTGCCCTTTCCAGAACTCTTCTTAAATCAGCTAAATGTGCTTCGTTATCTTGGGATTTTATGACTACGTCATCAACATAAATTTCTACCAAGGAGCCGATTAGGTCATGGAAAATATAGTTCATCGCTCTCTAATACATTGCTCCAGCATTCATTAGCCCGAAGGTCTTGACCACCCATTCGAATAAGCTGATGGCATCAGGGCACCTAAAAGCGGTCTTTAGAATGTCTTGTTCTGCCATGAATATTTGATTGTACCTGGCATTTCCATCCATGAAGCTGATAATTTTGTGGTCTGATAGCGCATCAACTAATAAATCTATGATCAGCATCAGGTATTCATCCTTTGGTGTGGCCTTGTTCAGATCTCTAAAATCGACGCATATTCTCGACTGGCCACTTTTCTTCCATTCGGGGACTATATTCGATACCCATTCTGCGTATCGGCATGGCCTTATAAAGTTTGCTTTGTAAAGTCTTGTAATTTTGGCCTTTATATTAGGATATATTTCTGGCTTAAACCTTGTTTGACTTTTCTTCATAGGCTGAAACCCTATTTTTATAGGAAACTGATGTTCTACGATCGATCAGCTAAGTCCAAACATCTCATGATATTTCCACATAAAACAATACCAAAACTCTTTTAATAGATCAACTAACTTTTCCTTTACAGAGGAAGGTAACTTGGCACTAATATACGTCATCCTTGGCCTATCTCCTGGTCTAATGTCTACTTCTTCCAATTCATCGGCCGATGTAAATCTCTTCCCTAGCTTTCCTTCTTCATCATCTATTTTTTGAGACATAGATCATGGTCTAGCATCATCTCGTTTATCGGCTGGAGAACAAGATCCGATACCCTTAAAAAATCCCCTTCCCAAACGCGTCTAGAAAGGTAGCCCATCTTCTCAAAATCGGGTGAATCGACTGTTGATACAGTAACCGATTTATCGGCTTGAATAACTTCAACCTGATCACCCTGCTGTTGGTGAAGTTTTTGGTCACACGCGTGGCCTGAGAGATCTGCTTAACTCTAGTGCAGGTCCTAAATTTGCGGTTCGTGGCGTGCCAATCAGTTTGATCCTGCAACTGATAAGATAAACCAAAAATATAAGTAGTAATGCCTATCGGCTATCGAGCCGATGGTCCTAACGTACACTGAAGCATTGAATGAAGAGCAATGATGATATAGTGGAAATTATATGACGTGACATATCATGAAGAATAGATTTCCCGTAAAACCTATCAAAATAAAGCTATCAGCCTAAACCATCTGACCCGTAAAATCAACTAGTATCGGAACCAATATCGAGACATAAAAGAAGGACGTAACAACACCAAGCCGATACGGACTATCCGATTCCAACGCCGATGCCGATAAAACATAAATAGAACCTACCAGCTTATACTCTGATAGAATCCGGTTACAATATACCTGATCGGTACTCGCATTACTCTTCACTATGACCGCAAGATTCGACCAAACCAAGACAGTTGCAAAGCCATAACAAATCATAATACTGAACAAACTAGGATATATTTCATCCAGATGAACGATACATGACACAAACCAAACACACAAACTGAGATATCGAACTTAAATGATGAAGCCTCTAATTAATGCATTTGAATCTGAACCACGCATCTGATACATCATGATTGATACATAAACTAAGATGTCGGACTTAACCGATGAAGCCTTAGATCTACTAATCAATACATGTTTGGCGGAACTTACCTCTCGCCGGAGATCGTAGCGATGCAGCCCCGCGAGAGAGCAAGGACTCGCCGGTGGCAAGTTTTGGCGATGCGCTGAGAGATTATTTTTGTTGATTGTTCTGATTGTAAACTAAGCCTAATCGTTACATATTTATAGTCCAGATGTCCTACATGGTTACGACTGCAACTAATTTATCTTTATCTCCGTAACAGGATCTATTTTTCCCTTTATACTGACTCTTCGTGTCCTTATCCGATCACATGTGCGTATTGACCGTGCTTTGACCGAACTTGTTGATTTCCCTTAATTGTGCCGAAACTGCATTGGGCCTGGGCCTTACCAAATTTTGTCGTTAACACATGCCCCCCAATTTCGGAGTGTCAATGATGCTTCGAAATTATAACTTTGTCAGGCCAAATGTCAAATCACAGGTAAATCTGCAGAAAAACCTTCCGTATTCCGATGCCCTTCAACCTACTCTCCGAAGCACTGCACCTCTTATAAATATTGATCCGTTACTTCCTTCTCTTTCAGGAACTTCTTTTCTTTTCCGGTCATGAAGAATTGTGATGAGTGTCGCCTGGCTCGACGTATCTACGCTTTCGTGGAAACGTCGGACCAGGCTTCATTCCACACAAATCTTGCACGGCAAATCCCAACGCTTTGTAGTCCCAACAAAATCTCCGTCTTCTGTTACACCGTGGGTCCCACCAAAGCTTTAGATCAATTCGAGTTAGAGTCCTAATAGGTTATTCGAGTCAATCTTAGGTGTAGGGTTTATTTTCAAGTCCTACTAGGATATGGCCCACATTATAGATGGTATCTCACTTTTTGTATCCCTATAAATAGTTAGCCGCCGTCATTGTAGACTTGGGTTTTGCTTAGATTATTCTGCCATTGCAGTTTCGCCGTAGATCGGTTTGTAGAACCCCAAACTTCGAGTTCTTCAGATTAATATTAGCAATCCAGATTGCGTTTACATTATTCTTGCAAAGTTCTTCGATTATTTGCAAGATCAAAACCTTCGTGGTGAGGTTGACTACGTGAAAGCGTGGTTGATAATGACTAGACGTGTGGGTGTAGCAATTGCAACGTTACGATCGCTGATCGGAAGCCTTAAAACGTGAACGTCCACTCGTCGCCTCAATCGAACCTATCGGAAGATCGGGCCACTAATCGCATCAAGTGCACATCAAGTGGTATCAGAGCGAATGTTGCCAGTTAGGTACATCAATTTATCCTTATTTATTTCCATTACCAAGAGTCTAGAAAAAGCCACACAAAAAAAATTTATAGATTAGTTTTCCGCTGTCCAAACCCTATTGAGCCTTTTGCGAGTTTAATCTCAGTATTGCTTTGTTGAGTTTGAGTTCGAGTTTAAGTCTGGTTGCTGGTTTAGAGTCGTGTTCGTGGAGTCTAGTTCGAGTTTTGCTTTGTCGCGAGAGCCTTCCTTGAGAGATTGAGTTCATCTCGATTTCGGATTGCAACCGCATTGTGTTATTATCCCGCATCACAAGCCTGATAGTTAAGTCACAAACCGCCTTGTGTCAATCGCCCTGCACCGCTAGCCTCCTTGCTTCAGCCGCAAAACCTATTGAGGAGATCTTGTATTAGCCGAACCAAGAAGAAAGAGTGCAGAAATTTCTGAATTGCTCATCGTTCGGTAAAACCACCATAATTTTTGCATACGGACTCGGAATCGGGCAAATAAGTACATTCCAGAGATCTATAGAAAAAGTTACATACAACCGGACCCTGCTTTGCTGGGATCGACAATTCTATCTTGCCCAAATTTGGCCTGGAAGATTGAGTTTTCGCACCAATAAGTTTTGAGACAAAAAAGAGAGAGAGAAGAAAAGAAAGATCAAAAAAAAGAAAGAAAGAAAGAAAGAAAGAAAGAAAGAGCAAGAGAGCAACAAAAGTTTTATACAGTGCTGAATTTTCCAACACTTGTTCAATTGTGCATGCGTTCCACAAATCCTTTGTATCCTACTCTCGCTCGCTTAGGCTAGACCCTAGGGACGAGTCTCGACCAGCGACTTTGACAAGTGGTTGGGACCCTTATTCAACTTTGCTAATTCTGTTATTAAATTTTACTATCCTTTGCTATTATATACTGCCTTCCAAAATCCACATACTTCCTATCAGTACAGATTGGACCCTTGTAATCACACCTCGCACTCGTCGGACGTCCCACCTCTCCAGTTGTACCACCTGCTTCAATTGATAAGAATTTCATAAGAGCTTGGTAAGACGCTTAGAGGGAGGGAGCAAGAGAGTTTCCCTCCATTCTACAAGAATTGTAGTCGATAGGTATCATACTTTTGTGTTGTTTTCTTCTTCTACTGACAATGTCAGGTGAGGTGAGTGATTTCAAGGATTGTGCTTCAAAAGAGGAGCTCCAAAGGCTTGAAGAGAAGTTGGACGTCATTGTTGGGAGTATTGCTACTCTCACCACCAGTGTTCAACATTTGACGATAAATCAACAGCCTCCAGCTCCGGTGTCTAAGGGTGAAGATGACGAAGAGGACACCGAGCACAGTGACGCACGCACCACTGCCCGTGAAGAGCTCCTACGACGACGATGTTAGCGTAATCGTCGAGGACCGAGAGGTAATGATCACCATGACAATCAGCCACAGGGTCGAGGTAATGATGACTCGTTTGCCAAAGTTAAATTTACTATACCTTCCTTTGCTGGTAAATATGATCCCAAAATATACTTGGATTGGGAAATGACAGTAGAACAAAAATTTAATTCCCATCTAGTGCCAGAAATACATCGGGTTAGGCAAGCAACTAGCGAATTCAAGGATTTTACCATTATCTGGTGGAACGAATTGGTAAAATCTGGCTTAGAACTTGATATATGGGATAGGTTGAAACGAGCTACGCGCGGCAGATTTGTTCCTCCATCATACAAACAAGATTTGAGAAAGAAATTACAACGCTTAGACCAAGGTAATAAGTCTGTCGAGGAATATTACTAGGAGCTACAAATAGGCATGTTGCGTTGTGAGATAGAAGAAGATGAGGAGGATAAAATGTTTCGTTCTTATGGGGGTTTGAGACGAAAAATTCAGGACATAGTTGATTATAAAGAATATAATTCCATTAATAGATTATTTCATCTTGCTATGTTGGCTGAGAAAGAACTACAGGGAAGACAACAGATGTCAAAGAACAATTTTAGGAATACGACTACATCAAGGCCTTCCATGGGATACACCAAGACTTCGCCGAGCACCGCGTTTCGGTTTACTGTCCCCTCTGCTGATAGGGCACGTTCCATAGCACTGTCGTCAACCAAACAAGCAACCGAGGTAAGTAAGTTGGTTCAAGCACCGACACCTGCAAAAAGCTCGTCATCAATTGCTTCCATGGGACGAACAAGAGATATTCAATGTTTCAAATGCAAAAGATTAGGGCATGTGCAACGAGATTGCCCTAACCAGCAGGTGCTGATTGCTACAGAAAATGGTGAGTACATTAGTACAAGTGAAGATGAAGATGAACTAGTATTTGCCACTAACCATGCAGGTAACGAAGAGGAAGAAGACTCGCCCAGCGATCATGAATTGGAGCAAATAAGCGCCGCCGACATGAGCAAATATTTAAGCATTGTTGCACAACGAGTTCTGAGTGCTCAGATGGAGAAGGCTGAGCAGAACCAATGCCACAACCTTTTTCAATCAAGGTTCGTCGTTAAAGAAAGAACGTGTCATGTTATCATTGATAGCGGGAGTTGTAGCAACCTTGCTAGCTCCGATTTGGTTGAGAAACTTAACTTGCCCACACAACCGCACCCACATCCTTACTCGATCTAGTGGTTCAATTCTTGCGATAAGTTGAAGGTAAGTAAAACTGTAAGAATATAATTTTCGGTAGGGAATTACCATGACAATGCAAGTTTCGATGTTGTGCCTATGCAAGCATGTTCTTTACTTTTGGGTAGGCCTTGAGAATATGATAAAGATGTTTTGCACCATGGGAGAACTAACACATATACTTTTACCCACAATCGTAAGAATATAGAATTGATACCAATGACCCCTGCTGAAATTTTAAAAGATGATGTAGCACGAGCTGAACAAGCAAGAAAATTGAGTGAATCGAAATCTGAAAATCAACAAGTAGCTAAAGATGTTATTTCATCTAAAAGGGAGAAGATTGAATCACATGTGAGGAAAGACATAGCCCAATTGAAAGGTGCTTCCATGCTAGCTACTAGATCTAAAATTTCTGAATTAATTAACCATAAACCTGTTTATTATGCTTTGATTTGTAAAGAGGTTTTCTTTATACTTGACGAATTGATGACCCCTTTACCTCCTGTTATTGCTAAAATTTTACATGAGTTTTCTGACATGTTTCCCACTGACGTACCCCCGGGATTGCCACCTGTGAGAGGAATTGAGCATCAAATTCCAGGAGCAACGTTACCAAACCATGCACCGTACAGGACAAACCCTGAAGAGACTAAGGAGATTCAGCGCCAAGTGCAAGCCCTACTCGACAAAGGGTACGTACGTGAGAGTCTTAGTCCTTGTGCTGTTTCAGTTATTTTGGTACCTAAGAAGGATGGGTCATGGCGCATGTGTGTTGACTGTAGAGCCATCAATAACATAACAATTCGGTATCACCACCCTATTCCTTGATTAGATGACATGCTTGATGAATTAAGTGGCTCTGTTGTGTTTTCCAAAGTGGACTTGCGTAGTGGTTACTACCAAATAAGAATGAAATTGGGTGACGAATGGAGGACTGCGTTTAAAACTAAATTTGGCTTGTACGAGTGGTTAGTAATGCCTTTTAGTTTAACTAATGCACCTAGTACATTTATGCGAGTAATGAATGAAGTTTTACGCAATTTTATTGGACGATTTGTGGTAGTATACTTTGATGACATACTGATTTACAGCAAGTCTCTACGTGAACAAAAGGAACATCTACGTGCTGATTTTATTGCTTTAAGAGATGCATGTTTGTTTGGTAACCTCGAGAAGTGCACATTCTGCATAGATCGAGTTTCTTTTCTTGGTTATGTTGTGACCCCACAGGGCGTTGAAGTTGATGAGACCAAGATAGAAGCAATCAAGAGTTGGCTGACTCCTAAAACGGTTACACAGGTGCGGAGTTTCCTCGGGTTAGCTGGATTCTACCGACGGTTTGTGCAGGATTTTAGCACCATCGCTATCCCCATGAATGAGCTCACAAAGAAAGACGTTCCTTTCCAATGGGGACAAGCACATGAAGATGCTTTCAACCTGCTGAAAAGGAAATTGACCCATGCACCACTGCTCCAACTTCCTGATTTCGGTAAGGTTTTCGAACTCGAGTGTGATGCAAGTGGAATTGGGATTGGAGGAGTGTTGACACAAAAAGGTAAGCCGATCACATATTTTAGTGAAAAATTATCAGGAGCTAGTTTGAACTATTCTACTTATGATAAAGAATTATATGCTTTAGTTTAGACACTAGAAACATGGCAACATTACCTATGGCTCAAGGAGTTTATTATACATTCAGACTATGAATCATTGAAATATATTAGAAGCCAGGCAAATCTAAATAAACGACATGCTAAATGGGTATAATTTATTGAATCATTTCCATACATCATTAAGCATAAGAAAGGTAAAGACAATATAATTGTTGATGCTTTATCTAGACGTTACACCATGTTGTCTCAGCTTGACTATAAAATCTTTGAATTAGAAACGATAAAGGATTTATATGCCACTTATCTTGATTTTAAAGAAGCATTTGCACATTGTCGAGAAGGAAGGACTTATAATAAATATACTCTGAACGATGGGTTATTATATCGCACTAACAAATTGTGTGTTCTGGCAAGCTCTGTTCATCTTTTGTTTTTGCAGGAAGCGCACGGAGGGGGATTAATGGGACATTTTGGAGTGAAGAAGACAGAAGATGTGCTGGCCACTCATTTCTTTTGGTCAAAAATAAGACGAGATGTTAAGCGTTATGTTGCTCGATGCAAAACCTGCAATAAAGCTAAGAACCGCCTCAATCCACATGGCCTTTACATGCCCCTACCTGTTCCTAGTGTTCCTTGGGAAGATATTTCTATGGATTTTGTTTTAGGATTACCTCGGACTAAGAAGGGGAGAGATAGTGTATTTGTTGTAGTGGATAGATTCTCAAAGATGGCTCATTTTATTCCTTGTCACAAGAGCGACGATGCTACAATAGTTGCTGATTTGTTTTTCAGGGAAGTCGTTCGTCTTCATGGTGTGCCACGTACAATTGTTTCTGATCATGATACAAAGTTTCTAAGTCATTTCTGGAGGACATTATGGCAGAAATTGGGGACGAAGCTACTGTTTTCTACCACATGTCATCCCCAAACTGATGGTCAAACTGAAGTAGTAAACCGTACATTGTCAACAATGTTGAGAGCTGTTTTGAAGACCAATTTGAAGATGTGGGAAGAGTGTCTACCTCATGTAGAGTTCGCTTACAATCGATCACTACACTCTACCACAAAGATGAGTCCATTCTAGGTGGTATATGGTTTTAACCCTCATGCTCCTATTGATTTATTATCTTTACCATCTTATGAGAAAATGAATTTTGATGCTAAAACACGTGATGAATTTATACTTAAATTATATCAAACAACTAAAGAACATATAGAACGTATGAATGCAAAGTATCAAACTGCTGGTAATGAAGGTAGAAAAGAAGTTATTTTTGAACTAGATGATTTGATATGGTTACATTTACGAAAGGATAGGTTTCCTAATTTACGTAAATCAAAATTAATGCCTCATGCTGCTGGTCCTTTTAAAGTATTTGCAAAGATAAATGATAATGCATGCAAGATTGAATTGCCTACAGATTATGGTGTGAGCAATATTTTTAATGTCGCCGACTTGAAACTCTACCTGGGCGAAGAGATTGACGTTGAGTCGAGGACGACTCCAAATCAAGAAGGGGAGGATGATGAGGACATCACTGCTAAGAATACAACCATACTTGATTACCAAGGACCGATGACTCGTGCTCGAGTTCGTCAATTAAATTGTCAGGTGAATTCGTTCCTTATTGAGGAGCCATGGTGAATACCATGGGGATGATGAGCGATTGTCAATGGGAGAGATGAAGATGAGGAGAAGTCCTCCGAGGGGAGGCACAGTGAGTTGCCGTGATGGAGCTCGCGTGTGACTCAGGTACACGGACGGATGTTTGTTGGACAGAGGGGTCGCGAGGACGTGCCGGTCCAATCCGGGTGCATGGAGCAGAAGCGGCAAGTGGACGTGATCCGTCGTGGTGTCGACCGATGCGACTCAGGTACACGGACGACCGACCACCGGGCTGAGGAGTCGCGGGGTCAGATCGGTCCAATCCGAGTGCACGGTGCGGAGGCGATGGACGCTTTGACGGCTTCGGCTTAAAACCGTCAACCCGCTAACGGAAAAGGGAGTTCGACGTTGAAGATAGCGGTATCGTGACGGCTACGAAAAGCAGCGACACCGAATAATATCTGTAGGGTTATTTTCTATTTTTGCCCCGTGGGCCAGAGTCTGTAGCAAACCTTCACGAAGAGGGTATTTGAGTCTTTTGTATTGGTCCATGGTGGCTATATAAGGGCTAGGCATCCCTTGTAAACATGGAGGATTTTGAGCTAATTGCAAATCAATTTCAAAATTTAGGTGTTTTGTCCTCCCACCTTCTTCCTCCTCCCACCTCCTTTCTTCCTCCCTCTCTCCACCAACCAGCCACCTCTCTCCCACCGGCTTACCCTAGCCGCTGGCCTGGACTAGGCAAAGGAGCGGCGGCTCGTCTCGGCTCGGCCATGGTGCGGCTGCAAGTCTTGGACTGAATCTCATTGAGTCACTTGCAAGTTCGATATTCAAGCTTTAGGAGTTTTATTTTTTTCCGCTGTATTTTATTTTGCGCCCATTCACGCCCCCTCTGGTCGCTAGTTTTGGTCCTACAAGTGGTATCAAAGCTTGGTTAGGGTTTTTCCATACCTTGATCGGTTCGAAACCCATCGTTGAGCGACCATGACGTCTATGGGGAAGGTCCCGTCCTTGGAAGACTACGGCTACACGTATTGGAAGACTCGCATGCGAGCATATGTACTTAGCCATGGCTCGGACATTTGGGACATGTGTGTTCACCCTAGTTTTTCTGTTCATCCTCCTGCTGAGCGCAACACCCCAGTTGTTGTTGCACAGCGTGAGAACAACAACAAAGCGGTGAACATTCTCTTCTCTGGATTGGGTCCCGTTGAATTTGAGAGAGTGAGCCATCTCGACACTGCTCGAGAGATCTGGGCTACCCTCCAGGCACATCATGAGGGCACCGCTCAGGTCAAGGCTCGCCTCTATCAGACCTACCGGTGTGAGTACGAAAACTTCACACAGAAGCCGGGTGAGAAGGTTGAGGAGCTATTTGGTCGCTTTCAGTCGATCATTAAAAAGCTCCGGGCCAATAAGGCCGATGGAGATCAGTTGGTGACCGACCACGAACAGGCTCTAAAGATTCTGCATACTTTAGATCCTAAGGTCTAGGAGATCAAGGTATCCTCTATTATTGAGAGTTCTGGTTATGATACCTTGACTGTCGTAGAGCTTTTCAGTAAGCTCAAGATCACTGAGGTGGATACCTAGTTGAGATCAAATCTCACTGGCGCTGGTTCCAAGACCTTGGCCCTTGTGACCACCACTGACGCTAGCTCGAGTCCCAGCTTTGCTCTTTCTTCTTTGATGGCTATTACTGAAGAGCAGCTGGATTTGTTGGGAGATGATGACCTTTGTCTCTTCAATAACCGTGTTCGTCGTGTGTACGATCGTCGGATGTCGAAGAGACACGGCACCACAAAACAGGGCTATTTTGAGTGTGGTGACCCAAGTCATTTTGTTGCTGAGTGTCCCAAGAAGCTTGATAATCTCAAAAGGGACTCAGGCAACCGCTCCTATGTTCCTCCTGAACGTGATCACCCTAGTAGGTATCACTCCAAAGGGAAGCCCCATTCTCGGCAAGTCCGGAAGGTACTAAAGGACTATCGACTCGAGAACAGGAGGAGGGACAAGGCTTTTCTTGCTGAGATTGAGAGTCATTTTGCTTGTCCTTCGTCATCTTCCTCTTCTTCCTCGTTGTAGGACCAAAACTAGCGACCAGAGGGGGGGTGAATGGGCGCAAAACAGAAAAACAGTGCCAAATGGAATTCTGGACAGAAGGTCCAAATCGGAAGTTCCGATTTGCAGCCGAAAGTTCCGATGTAATGGAAATTCCGGTCGGAGCCGGAAGTTCCGATTGATACAGAACACCAGACAGAGAGCTCAAACCGGAAGTTCCGGACGGAGTCGGAAGTTCCGATCGGAGCCGGAAGTT
>KE373045.1:26928-40404 GCA_000418225.1 Zizania latifolia
ATCGGAAGACGAAGGGTTTCGGGCCTAGTTCCCAAGTGGATCTAGAAGATATTGTTTGTGCAAGGTGTATGATTGCTTCCGCTGTTCTTTTGTAATGATTGCTTGTCGCGAGGTATGCCTCATACGGCTTTTGTACGGAATATTCTGTAATTCTTTAAACAGATATGTGATGGTCTACCGCTGAATTGGACGAATATCAGGTATGATATTTGTTTCGTTTCAGTTACGTAGCCCCTCGTCTCGGTACGGCGAAGTCCGTACAGGGCGGGGCGTTACAACTCTCAACTAACACCACTACACTACCGCATCACTATGTGACGTGTGACTACACTCTCGAGTTATTCTTGGATCAAACATAACAGACTCAACGGCACGACGACCACACACACCATGGGCTCGTGCACAACTGAAATCATGACACAGGCATAAGTTTTATTAGCTGACAATCAGATGGCGTTCTTTCTTCTAATTATCTACGAGTTCCTTGGACTTATCATGCCTCACTTTCAAGCCCTTTCTGGCCGTGCCAGAACAGCAAGATACAAATTAAATTGATCAATTGTACCCTGTTTGAATTAGCATCATATGGAGGACTAAGATAATCCAACAACTAAGAACCAATCTAGGTGGTATTCTAACGGGAAGTACTTTGAAGCCCATGTGGAATTTATTTCCTTTAGCCGCACCTATGTGGATGCACGAGCAGCAGTAGAAACAAGGTTGATTCCTTGTGCCTGTATGTGCTGTGTATATATGTAACTGCAGCATGCATTTTGGTGAAAGGATAAATAAGAGAAGATAAAGTGAAAGGAATATATAGTTGGGTAAATTTTGGTGGCTATCTTTCCCATTATGCTGGCCCGCATGCTTACCGAGTTGAAATTACATTGCTTACTGCAAGAGACAGCAGCTCGAAAATGAAAGTGCTGCTGGAATACTGAGATAGAGTACAAAGTTGAGTGTTGACTGAAAGGTCGTCGTTTTAATAAATCTAGAAAATATGGCGAAATTGAAAGCTCGAAAACGATATAATGGCGTCCCAAAAATCTTGAGAAGAAAAATTGACCAAGTAATTAAGATGCATGCTACTCGATCCAATTTTTAACAATTCTTTTACTAGGATGAAAAATATCTGTCCCTCTTTAAGTCTAGTTTATAAGTTCGAAATTTTATAGTTTTTTTAGTAGTTTTCATTTGCAAAATGATGGATCTCCTTCCATGACTTTCTAAAGTTTATGTGGTGCTAATTAGTAACTGGAGCTTATTAATTATACATACATTAATCAAATGAAATAAACTACAAATAAAGTATTTTTTGAATTCTAAAATAGACAGGGTAGATGTTACATCAAGGTGAACGGTTCAACCCTAGCTGTCAATTTCTAAGCACTGTGTTATTGACGATGGCCGTGAAACAGTGACACTATATGAAGCATAGTAATCCACCAGTTGATATTTCAGCTTGCGCTTGACTGACCTTATACGCATTATACAGGGATATCAATCGGGTATCACAGGTATGGATAGTACATATCTATATCTGTATTTACAAAAAATTTCTATACACGTACTTATACTTGTTCCTGTTATCCATAACGGATAAAAACATATGTCCATACCTACTACTCACGGGCGCTGTGTACCAGCGAGTATATTCTGTATTGGGTGGCATAAGGGCCAGAGAGCGTTGTGGACAGGATAACACGAGAGGCCGGTGTGGGGGTTGGCACGAGGGACGGCATGAAGGGCGGCGTGGGTGCTGACATAGTGAGGATGGGAGGGGGAGGGAGGGGTTAGGATTTTATTTATATACTCAAAATAGATAAACATGAATAGTCAACATTCTACCCATACTCGATTACGCATTGGGTATAAATTTTGAATCATTTGCATATTCGCAGGTATAAAATTAAGAATATATTCAATCGTAGGATTTTTATCTGATACACAAATATACAGAGGTATGAACGAGTTATATAGTGACTGTCATATTGTTTTTTAGTTTTGCAGTAGTCTAGATCGATCGATCGATCGCCCAAGGCTGCTCGCTGCCTATCTGAATTCTGAAACCAAAGATCGACTGACGAGATGGACGGCAGCAGCGAGGAGGCGGCGCCGCTGCTGCCGCCGCCGCCGCCGCCGGCGGCGACGACGGCGGAGGGATGCCCTGGGTGCGCGCATGAGCGGAGGAAGGCGAGCCGCGGAGGGCGGATCCCCTACATGGAGCTCTTCTTCGTCGCCGTCACCACCCTCGCCTCATGTACGTAATTGCTGCTATATACCTGCATCGATCCTTGCAGTTCTTGCGTCGCCAGCCATCTGTCTCTGATCTCGATCGATCACGCACGTATACATATGTTCATCATCCTTGTGCACGTACTCATCTGACATGAATCAACGTAAACATATAAATTACCTAGCTTTTGGATCGATGCATTATATCGGTCATGCATTCATGCATGTATATATAGTACGTTCATTTCCGGTTGCCGGCGCCGGCGATGGCCACCGGAGACATGGACGAGATCGACCAAGGGAGCAGCTAGCATCGTTAACTTGCTACCCAACAAGACAGATACAGACACACATGTTGCAACTTGCAACTGAGATTTCCTCCACCTAATAAAAGTTTAAAATTAAGTAAACCTTCCCGTAAGTGACAAGAGGAGAGCTTAATTAGCTCCCTCCATTACATCTCCAACCTGCTATCTCTTAAGACTTCTGCTGGTTAAACATTCATGTCGAATATATGTTCAGGAAAGAATTGTCTCAGATCTATAGACTGCAGCTGCATGTGTGTAGGTACATTTAATTATGCATAATATGCATATTGAGATCTAGACTCTGACTAGTGACTACCCACCAGCATGCAGCAGCAGAAGCAAGCACATGTTTCTTGTACTCAACTGCTCAATCTGTTTGCTCGATTCATGATACCTGCAATCTCGCTCGTTTCTGATCTCTTGCTGCCTCTGTCTTTTTATTTCAGCTTTGCCAATCACGTGCCTCTTCCCCTTCCTCTACTTCATGGTAAGTATGTATTCACTCTCTCCACGTAAAATTGGAGCATCAGATTCTTTTTTCACCACTTCCCAAGTTCCCATGCCTACGCACTTACGAATGATCATGGTGCTGCTCTGCACTTTGGGTTGTGTGACGCCCTAACATCCTAATTGACAATTATCAGACAAAATTTGAAGATTTTAGCAGCAGTGTCAATTAGAGAGGTAGGGCGTCACAGGTTGTTATCCTACTGAAGGTTGCTACGAACTGTCACTGTCATGTATATCCAGTTCAGGGCTTCAGCCTTCAAGTTGTCTCATTGAAAGTTGCTACTGTCACTTTCATGATATATATGTCCAGCTTACAGAGAAGAAATGAGTTGCTTTGTTGGCATTTCTCTTTACTTATCTGAACTACGTAGTGGGTATCTTTAAATGCGGATGGCATTTATCTAAAACTTCCCAAAGTTCAAAGTTCAAAGTTCAGTGAAGAGTCTAGCTTATTTAATGATCTGTCTGATCTCTGTTTTCATAGGTGCGGGATCTGGGAGTTGCACAAAGAGAGGAGGACATCGGGTATTATGCTGGATTTCTCGGTATAGTTTCTCACATCAATTCACAATATTTATTAAAAAAAATTATCTACTGTGACCTGTGAGAAATATGGATGATATCATAAAATGTAAATATGTCTGTACATTCATTTATTGATGGTTTCAAAATTCAAATGAAGGTGCTTCATACATGGTTGGTAGATCCTTTGCTGCGATTTTTTGGGGTGTAGTCGCAGATCGTATCGGACGGAAACCTGTCATCATGTTTTCAATCTTGTCTGTGTAAGTACAGTTCAACAGCATTTCTATCTTACTATTTCAGTTACTCTATCTGACATAATTGACACACAGTTTGGGCAATTACTTGGCTTTCCACTTGTACACTGCAGGGTCATATTTAACACACTGTTTGGGCTAAGTAAAACATACTGGATGGCAATTACTACAAGATTTGTTCTAGGTGCTCTAAATGGTTTACTTGCCCCAATAAAGGTACTTAAAAGTGTTCCAAATGACAGTTTCAACATCAAGTCGTGTGACATTGTTGATGCTTCTAGGAGGGAGCTGTGCTAAGTTAGTATTTATCAACCATTACAGGCTTACTCTATCGAAGTTTGCCAGACACAACATCAAGCTCTTGGACTCTCTATTGTAATCTCACAAGCAACTATCTATCTATTTTTCCCCCATTGCGTTCCAGAATCCTTTCAATACCAAGATAAAGCTGTTATAATTTACTTCGATTATAGGTGAGCACAGCATGGGGTTTGGGTCTTGTTATTGGTCCAGCTCTTGGAGGCTACCTTGCACAGGTACTAATTCTTCGGCCCGTAGGGGCAGAACTAATGAATAGTACAGTGCACAACTTAACTATTCATATTTTGTCTAGTCTTTTATAGAATTATTTTTAGACTAGAAAGTGCACATGTTAGATTTAGAAGTGCACCTAGGTGTCAAGACAATCCCCAGCCACAATGTGGCTCCGCCCTTGCCGGCCTGCCCCCACAACCCAAAAAGCAAAGAAATGATTTCCCTTTGTTTTCTTACTTGGTTCTCCTTTTGATTCTCAGCCTGTCGAAAAATACCCACATGTATTTTCCAAGGAGTCAGTTTTTGAGAGGTACATCATACAAGAGCAAGATATGTAGTCCTTCACTGAACTGCTTGCAATTAGTGTTGTCACTAGTAAATACCCATATCTAATTTCATTGGATTTTGCAGATTCCCATATCTCTTGCCTTGTTTAGGTGTATCACTATTTGCTGCTGCTGTCCTAATAAGTTGTATTTGGCTTCCGGTATGTAAAAAATTTCAGTTAATATCATTTTCTCCAATTAATGTTTTTTAAGCAAATGATAACGGTATAACACCAAATGTTTGTTGCAAATGACCTTTTCTGTGGTCAAGTTACATTTTCTATTCCGACAAATACTTCTATAAAAGAATAATCAAATGAGAGAAATAAACAAAATACGCAACATAAGTTTCTTCCACCAAATAAACATTGGTTTAAGATGCAGTGTATTTTGTAGAAACTAGGTTTGTCTGTCACTTCATATTTACTAATACTGAAAATGCCATGCATTGCCTCTCAATTAACTTCAGCCCCAGTCATATCTTTTGTCAAGCTGTGCCATCAAGATTTTCTTTTCTAGTGTTAATATTATTATGGTTATATTTGTCAATTGGATCTGGCAGGAGACTATGCATAGACATAAATTTACTGAAAAGGACATCAACAGAATCAGAGAATTGCCATCACAACAGGCTTATTGGGATTCACCTCGCAACGAGAGCTTGTTCCAGAACTGGCCATGGATGTCTACTATGATTCCTTATTGTTTTTTTGGTCTTCATGACACAGCATACAGTGAGGTAAAAGAACATGTTATCTTCTCTTTTACTTGTTACTTCTCAGTGGGTCTTATTAATCTATCTAGATGCCATTCAGTATATTTCTCATGGTTGAAAAAGTCTTATCTGCCACTTGCTTAATTACTCATGTCCAGCTTTGGTATTCATTCAACTCAAGGGTATAAAACATTAATATTATCAATATTTAATCCTAGATACTATCCATGTGGGCTGTGAGTGGTAGAAAATATGGTGGTCTTAGCTTTTCATCTGATGATATTGGTGAGGTTCTTGCAGTTGCAGGTATTGCCATTTCCATCCCATCCATTTACAAAAAAAAAATTGCTATCTTGTAAACTATTCATGAGACTTCAAAGATGCATATTCTCACATAGCTTCATAAATTTCTTGTGCCCATACTTCCTATCTTCATTTCAGGTGCTAGTCTTCTAGCATATCAGCTTCTTATTTACCACTGGGTTCATAAATTTCTTGGACCAGTCATTTCATTACGAATTGCTTCTGTGAGTATTCTCCTGTTGTGACTTCAAAATAAATCTAAAAAAACAATTTCATGGTCACCACTTATATTTTTAACATCGAAATTGCAGGCTCTATCTGTACTTATTCTTGCTACTTACCCCTTTATGACATACCTATCTGGCGCCAAACTTTCCTTTGCTCTTTATTCTGCAGCAATGATGAAAAGTGTTCTTGCAGTAAGCATTTTCTAAGCTCTTCTTTCTTCAAAGTTTAAATATCTACACTTTGACAAATTCAGCAGTATTTACTCGGAAAAATACAAGCTTGGGTTCTTGTGTAGAGTACCACTTTCAGAGATTTAAGAGTTACTGTGCTTTACTATACTTGCAATATTATCCAAGTTTCTCTAATCTCTGTCCTGTACAACTTTTGCAGATTACTGTAAGCACTGGAATTTGCCTTTTGCAGAACAAAGCTGTGGTATGCATAAAAAAATCAAGTGATGAATGTTCTGTTATAGTGTGTTCACATAAATAAGCTGAAATTCTGTGTTGATTTTGAAAATGCAATATCAGTATCAAGAACAAAGAGGCACTGCAAATGGTATATCAACAACTGCCATGTCATTTTTCAAGGCGATTGCTCCAGTAGGGGCAGGTGCTTTGTGAGTACCACCTTCGTCAATCGTCATCTATTTCATAAATGCATTTTGTGATCGAGACATAATGTTTCTTACATTTTTTTGAAAATATATTTCACTTAATTCATCACATAATGATCAATATTCAATTTTCAATTCAGATTCTCATGGGCACAAAAACGTCAGGACGCTATCTTCTTTCCAGGTAAGCTAACTATTTGCACTGCACTGTATAGTTTCAATTCGTTTGGACTAGTAAACTCCTGTATACTTTATCTATTGCAAATAATCTCATCCTAATTTACTTTGTTAATGGGATGTTTTCCCAGATAAAACTGTAGTAAAATAACTTGGCCAGAAAAAGGAAAACTTGATCCAGTCTGGTTTTCTTGAAACCCTCAGGTGATCAAGTGGTGTTCTTAATGCTGAATTTGGTGGAGCTAATTGGACTCATATTTACCTTTGAACCTTTTATGGTGTTACCTGCAGCACCAGATGAACGAAATTAATTAACTAGGGGTCAAAGTATCTGTAACAGTAATAATATTTTACACTTTCTAGTGGACTGATTCATTGAATGATGAGACTGCCTAGGTAGATGGCATGCTTGTGTACCTTGAAAATGAAAGTCCAATATGATTGGATGACTCTGTCTGCAGTCAGCAATGACATGTCCAATTTGTGTCATCGTTTGGTGTAATAATGCGTCCTGATACAATGATTAATCAAGGTCATTCCTGTCCTCAAACTTCTACGTTGTTTTTCTTTCCGTTTTTGAGGTCACTACTTGACTAGGTCGATAGTTTAGTTTAGGGTGTGTTTGATTGAGTAGTAGATTTTTAAAAGAACTATTGTGAGTTATGAAAAATTATTATGAGTTGTAAAAAAGATGTAAAATTATTTAGTTAGAGTAGTTGTAGATATGTAATTGCGATAGTAATCGTTTATAATGCTCCTGATATCTTGCGATGGTTGAGTGTGGGGACAAGCATGAGGGAGGTGGTGATGGTGGCAGCCTAGGTTGAGCATGAGGGGATGTGCAATGGTAAGGGTGGAGAGGACGACGACATTAGCAACCTGTGCCCAGAAGCAAGAGGGCGATCTCAGTTGTGTTTGGAAGAAGAGGCATGGACCGGTATAGATGATATGGTGAATAATTACCACTGAGAAGTGCTAGCCATAATTTTGATTTGTACGTGTGTGTTGGTTGAGTCGAGCAGTTGGGTCATGAGGTCGTGCTGGTAGTGCGTAGAGACGTGCGATTATGGATCTGTCAGTTTGCTTTTTAAGCTATGTTGTGAGGTGGTGTGTAGTTGGAGCGAGAAAGATGTAGTTCATCTCTGCTTCTATGTGTTTCTTTCTCCTATGCTAGTTTTTCTGTAGTGAGGGAGTGATTCTAACATTTGGTATTAGAGCCGATGGCTGGGAGCGCAGCCTAGGCTGGCGGCGGGGGGCTCGGCCGGCTATGCAAGTTCTCAGTATGGGGTGCATGCAGGCGTCAGCGAGGGGCACAGCGGGGCTAGGCCAGATCCAGGTGTGGGGCATGGGTTGGCATCGGCATGGCGCACTCTGGATCTAGCGACGCAGTCGATGCGGTGGCTAGGGTGCTGTAGTCGGCGTTGTAGGCTCATCCGCTGAGGCCGATGCAGCGTGAACAGGACCACGCGGTGGTGTGCGTGCGAGGGCGATGACGCTAGGAGCCGAGGCGCGTGTGGGCGCTAGGAGCTAGAGCGCTAGTGCAGGGCGTGAGAGGCGCGTACAGGCGGTGCACGGGCGTCGCGCGACTACGAGCGTCTAGGTGGTGGCACGCGGCGACGGTGCTCGGGCGTCGAAAGGTGACCGGTAGGAGGAAGTGAGGAACGCCACAACCAAGGCGAGCGATGCCACGTTGAGTCGAGTAGTTGGGTTGTGTGGTGCTGGTAGTGCTTAGAGACGTGTGGTTGTGGGTCTTTGCTATTTAAGCTGTGTTGTGAGGGGGTGTGTAGTTGGAGCGAGGAAGATGTAGTTCATCTCTGCTTCTCTGTGTTTTTTTCTCTTGTGCTATTTTTTCTACAGCAAGGGAGTGATTCTAACAAGAAGTCTTGAAATTTGGAGACAAGTAACTTTTAATTTATACCGGTAAAATTTATCGTGGTTGAAAAATCTAAGATTATTCCAATACCTCTCTGATTTAGCTTTTAGCTTTTTTTAAATAAGAAATGGTTGGAAAAGCTTTATTAAACACACAGTGGAGGCCCGAAGGAACAAGAGAAGCTGAACCAATCGTTGGGTCAAATGAAGCTAGGTAGCTGATAATGAGAACTATTGATTAGACAAACGAAGGTGTTAACGTTCTAGACCTTAGCTCTCCGGCCTCATCCTACGTCCGAGTGTTCATGCGCATCCGACACAACTTACAAGCGGAGAGCCCTCTCACATTCTAAAAGATCGGTCTAAGGGAGGATGACTACTCTCCCTTATAAGCTGCTCGTAGCCTTCTTCCGTGAACGAGATGGGACTAAAGTTACTGGCAACGTTCAACGGCCCAAGATCCTAACACTCCATCCCCCTAGGAAGCCTCCTAGGTAGGCATGATGGCTGCTAGCTCTGATACCAATTGTTAGTATTCTAGGTCTTAGCTCACCGGTCTCGGTCCACGTCCGGACGTTCATGCGCATCCGATACAGCTTACAAACGGAGAGCCCTCTCACATCTCAAAAGACCGGTCCAATGGAGGATGGCTACTCTTCCTTATAAGCTGCTCGTAGCTTCTTTTCGTGAGCGAAGTGAGACTAAAGTTGTTGACAACGTGTAACGGCCCAGAATCCTAACAGAAGGAAGGCTGACTCGATCAAATATTAGGCTTGCGCATCCCCTCTCTGTAAAAACCCAGTCACCATCTTCAGATTGCACCGCATATTCTCGTGCCCCCTAAAATCGATGGAATTCAACCTTCTCTTGTTGATGAAAAGCTAAGAGTTCATGCATATATATGGTCCAAACAAGAAGAGATGGATCCATTTCTTCAGACTGCAAGTGCTCGATCTCTGACTACTTTATCTAGCAGCCATCTAGACTAGCTACAGACTGATCAGCGTTTGTTTCCCAGACAAACAGGAAGATGGGTGGATGGATGCAGGGGTAGTTGGATATCGTAATCAGGTGTTCTAGCTTGTTAAATAGAGAAGAAATTAAGGAACTAGAAAAGGAGAAGGGTCGTAGCTACAGTGGAAGTTAAGAAGCAAACGCATTGACTTGAACCTTCGCTTGACTGGAACGTTCGATGCTTGCACGTACGGCAGCAGACACACAGTGCATTTCATCGACTGTCTCGTGTGTTAAGCATCGTATATATGTCGCCTGCTACGTGTGATCGATCATCGATACACTAGATTTATATTATTAATTGAATTAATCTATAGATCTATATTTTGCAAACATGCTGAGATGTTTGCTTTATATTTTCCAACTAGTTACATATTCAAAAAATCAAAATCCTTCTAAACTGAATCACTTATTATCTGCATATCATTTATTAGTTACTTAGAATTTATTTCTTTTTTTCTATAATGCAAAAGCACAACCCTTTGCTGGTTGTGCTCGACATTACCCCTATCCTTTACCGCCGCACTCTCCACCATCATAGATCTTACCTACTTATATCCATATATATTCTAACAAAACAATTTTATATTTTTTTCGTTCTTAGATTACTTTAGCTTTTATATAACTAATAGTTTATATAAGTAATAAGTTTACTTCAGCCAATGAGCCAAACAAACCCTAAATTACTAAATTATAAAGTTCACGAGATCTGATTCTGTCGGCTACCAAAGCAGGCGTGATTCTATCGGCCCGGCCCAGCTTCAGGTAGCCCGAAACCACCCTCCTGCCTGTCGCCGCACCGTCTTCCCCTCCTCTGCCGGACTCGCTCGGTTCCTCTTTCTCGCAGCCGCAGCTCCGCCCGCCTTTGCATTGTCCTCTCCACCTCCCCGCGCTGCGCTCTTCTCTCTCTCTTTTTCCCCGATGGGTTGCAAAATCAAGTCCAAGAAGACGAAATCCAAAAAGGCGGACATGGTAGAAGGCAGACATGGTAGGCGATTGGTGACTGTCGCGATTTCTGATTGAATCTCGTCATGTCTCGATTCTAACTATGTCTATGCTCTTGCTCTTGTGGGTTGAAGAAAGCTGAAGCTTCGTCGACCTCTAACGTTATGACAAAAATCAAAAGACAATAAATGTCTTGAACATGAAGCGAATAATGAAATAAATTAAGATTTACGTCAAAAGAGGCCGACGACAAATCAAAGAGTATGTCCTGTGCAATAGATATTCCTAATACAGCATGTAAAATTAAATGAGTCAACGCATTCAGAACACTAAAAAACTAAATCAAATGAGGAACGTTCTCATCATTACTCCAAGCAACTTTCCTTAATAACTTTCCTAGCTACAACTCTCTTCTCTATACATTTCGAATGCTTTTTTCCACTGACAAAATCAACAGAGGAACGTTCTCATCATTACTCCAAGCAACCACTACATAGTACGGAAATGCAGATTGCTACCTGTTCTCGTAAAACCTTCTGCTTGAATAAAACAGCATCACCTCTACAAACATCACCTAAATTGAGATAGTATGGTCAATACCCTGGAGAAGTTGTATCCAGAATTCCAGATATATAAAAGCTTGTTCCAACTAAGATGGCACCTTTATAATTAATACAAAAGGATGACCGTGGATAAATTTTCTCTGAATCCCCATCCTTGAACCTATTGGGCAATAAAGAAGGATGTTATATGTGTCTAGTTGTTCCAAAATATTGCAAGATCAACGTATTGCCAGGAGAACTCTTAAATGCATAACAATGTTACAGCAAAAAAATAAAGAAGCAGGACAAAAAATGAAAACAAACAAATGGCACAGGAAATGGTATTCTCTACATTTGAATAACTGAGAATCAAATTATTGAGAAATTCAAGACTGAAAATCATATGAGTAACTAACCTCTAGTGCAGTCAAATCGAACTCATCTGGATTATCTGGAGAGCCCACCGCCCGTCATCGAATCTCAGCTCCTCCACCGACAAACCCGGTCCACCTTGCTCAACCTTGCTCAACCTTGAAGTGGTAATCGAAAAACATCTTCGGAACCCTTGTCAACAGGCACGTGGTCATTCACTGCAAAATTCTGTCAATTAAGAATTGGATCGATCATAGTAAATAAAATATTATCTTGTTTGAGAAGGCAATTTTTAGCAGTATTTTTATGTCATTTTCTTTCAACTGTTTTGGTGCCTTCTCTGGCATAATAATAGCAGCACATGTTATTGCTCCAAATACATTTTAGATGCCTATAAAGGTGCAAAGATATATTTTCTGTTGGCCAAAACAGTGAGTTTTTAATCAGTTTTTTCAGCAAATTTTCTGAATAATGAGCTCTGAAATGGAGAAAGTATTCCTCTGCAATGATGTACTGCAATATAGAAGCATATGACTCAAAAGTATTATCCAGAGCTATTCTCTGTTCATGGCCTAATGAAAACTATTCTCTGGAAGCTCCATAGCTCACAGGAAATGAAATCCTTACCGAAGGCCCACCGAGCTTGGACAAGGGCAACATCCGGGTTGTCATGAGGAATGGGACAGTTCTGAGCAGGAAATCTGGTTCAGGCTGGAAATCAGCGTCAAATATGGCAATATATTCACACTGCTTGGCATAGTCACATTCCATTCCTTTCTTCAGGGCTCCTGCCTTAAACCCCTTGCGGCTGCTTCTTATGGCATACTTGATATTTACACCTTTGCTTAAAACACTTCAGAAAGAGTTCTTCTATGTGTATGAAGATATTTGCTCATGAAAGTTTTGCAGCACCGGCTAAACAAGTAGGGCGAAATTATCAAGAACTTGCTCTACAAAAATTTTATACAACCAGATGTAGGCGCACCATTGAATGCTGATTAGCAGAATCACAAGGAAATATGAAATGTGAGATAAATTCAGGAGCCAATTTGATAAATGCAAGTCCAGGTTAAATATATATACACACAAACAAAAAAATGGAGACGTTTATGGCTGTAATTAGGTGAAATCCAAAATTGGATGACAGCACTCTCAAGTTGATAATTCATCTATTTTCCTATAGCCATCAAGATAAAGAAATGAAGAATAAAATACATCTAAAGGTAAAATCACATTCCCACTTTTGATGCTGTCACAGTCGAACAGCACCAAGGGTGTGTGTCTACATCAAAACAATGACAAACCTAAACTACAGAGTACAAACAAATGGTAAACAAAGAAGACGACTGAAAAAAACAATTGGCGGATGAACTTCATGATTCTAGCTAATATCTTGTAGTACGCAATATCAATAGGAAATATGAATGTTTTTCAAGCTGGAAAATCTGAAAGCTAGTGCGATGACGGCGATCTATTTTGTACAAAGCATCATTTGAATTACTTGGTCGAGCCAGAATATATTCATCAGATCGCAGGATGCTGTCTTTCCAATAGTAGCATTGTAGATTTTCAAAGGAATCTCAAAAACAATTCGCAAAACCGCTTGGCCGGCGGCGCTGCCAGCCCCAGCCACCTCCCCCTCTTCCTCCCCCTCTCCATCTAGACCCCCCACTCCTCATCGAGGCCGCACGGCTAGGCCACCGTCAGGATCCCGCATTCCACCGCCGCCATGCCCGCCCGCTCTGCCGGTGATGATGGGATAACATACCGAAGCAAATCAAACGACGGGATGGAGGAAGTTCCGAAACTAACGACAGGCACGCGACGACGCCAACGGCGTCCTGGTGGGGTGATTTGAGGCACACGCTGGAAAAAAGAAAACAAGAGAAGAGGAGAAATGCATGGCGCACCGGGCACTGGAAGAGGTCGGTGCCGAGGAGGTTGCTGGCAGGGACGGCGGCAGAGAGGGGGTGGCGGGCGAAGGAGAGCATCGCGTCACT
>KE373045.1:41088-52951 GCA_000418225.1 Zizania latifolia
TCGGTCCGGCCCAGCTTCAGGTAGCCCGAAACCACCTTCCTGCTCGCCGCCGCGCCGTCTTCCCCTCCTCTGTCGGACTTGCTCGGTTCCTCTTCCTCGTAGCCGCAGCTCCGCCCGCCTTTGCACTGTCCTCTCCACCTCCCCGCGCTGCGCTCTTCTCTCTCTCTTTTTCCTCGATGGGTCACAAAATCAAGTCCAAGAAGGTGAAATCCAAGAAGAAGGCGGACATGGTAGGCGATTGGTGACTGTCACAATTTCTGGTTGAATCTCGTCATGTCTTGATTCTAACTATGTCTATGCTCTTGCTCTTGTGGGTTGAAGAAAGCTGAAGCTTCATCGACCTCTAATCCTGCGGTGGCTTTTGGCCTAGCCAAGGTGAGAGAGGAGCTGCTCATCATTGCCTTTCTTTCTCTCTCTAATCTCTCTCGCTATACCTGCTTACACCCGAACAGGCGGCGATTATGATAAACAGATGTCCACTTGCAGATTTATGTTTTTTTTTCTTCAAAGCTTTCTCTTTTGTGTGAGAGGGCACATGTTCTTTCTATGAGTGAAAGATATGTTTTTCTCATCTCCGTCTAGAATTGATTAGGCAGTCTTCCTGCCATTGCTCTGAAAAAAAGAAGAAGAAAAACACTGACCCAGCTTGTGCTTCTTTTTAGGTATGGCAACCTGGTGTGGATGCGTTGGAAGAGGGAGAGGAGCTCCAGTTTGATCCCGAGGCTTACAACTATCTCCGAGGGTTTAACATTGGTTGGCCGTGCTTGAGGTAAAAGTTCTCCACCGCAGGCATTGGGCACATCCTTATTTGATGCCATTATATTGTCTATTTATTCTCAACGATTTACTTTCTGTTGCAGCTTTGATGTTGTGCGTGATCAACTTGGGCTTGTGCGATCAGAGTTCCCACATACATTATATGGTGTTGCTGGAACTCGGGTTGCATTCACTCTACATTCATTTTCCAAATTTAGAATACAAAAAAATATATTCATGTATTTTGATTAATAAACTCTGTTAACAGCAAAAAAATCAGGATGGCTGTTTATTTGTATCACTCAGTTTTGCTCTGTCATAATTCATTATGGGTGCATGTGACTTTTTTTTATCATTGTTTGTACCTCTTCTTGTATGTTTAGTATGTTTCTTTTACAGAAAATTTCATGGAATCGTGCTATGAAATTACCTGTTTGCATTGCATTACTATTATTATCGCATAGTTTTAGATAGAAATATCCTGCAATTGCTAGCTTTAAGATCATGATTGTCCCAGATGTTCTATGGTTATCCATGTTAGAAACTTAGTGTGAATGCATGCTCCCATTTTATCATAATTGTCCCGTGTGTCCTATGGTTATCCATGTTATTGCCTACTGAATCAGCATGTAAGTCTCCACGAATTTATGATGTTTGCTGTTGAAACCTAAGCATGGCCACTCCTGAACCTGTAGGATCAATCTTTTGTCAACATAGTTTGTCTCTTTAAATGATGAACTGTACCTGTGTTTTCAGGCTGAGAAGGCTACATGGAATTATATCGGCATTTTCAAGATTTCCAACATAAATGGGAGAAGCGTGAACCTATACCAGCTTCAGCTGTTGATGGTGACAGTGACATGGATAGTGAAAGTAGTAGTGATGAAGAAGAGGAAGCAGTTAATGAAGATACAAAGCCCATTTTACATGTATGTTTATTCTCCAAGTGCACAACTTTTGGATCTTGCTATGAATGCAATTATTCACAACCGAGCTTGCTCCTTTGATACATAACTTGTAATATGCTCCATGTCTACATATGCATGTACCAGCTAAAAAAGGTGGCTCACGCGGGATGTGTTAATCGGATACGCTCTATGTCTCAAGAACCACATCTATGTGCCACGTGGGGGACACAGGTCATGTTCAGGTAATTCACTTTGCCCTGCAGTACTTCTTTGTTACTTTTTTATTTGGAAAAAGAAAAACTATTTTTGGTCCCTAAACTAGTTATAGAGTCTGATTTTCCCTCAAACTTCAAACTGTCTATTTTTAATCCTCCAATTGTCAGTACCGAATCAGATAAACTTCTGCAGTCAATCTATCTAGTTTTGGATAGGATCTTGCTGGCAGTCCACTGTGCAGTGGGTCTGTGTAAATGACAATATGTTCTTCTCCCTCCCACCCATTCACCGCGCTGCCCCTACGTCTGCATGTCACAGGCTCACAGCACACAAGCTCACCTCCACTAAACACCCCTAAATCAAGTCTGCACTCTTGGCTTCTGCCCCAACCATATCTTGCTGTGCCTTTCGTGGCCAACCCAATCTTACCTTGTTACCAGATGTGGTAGATGAGCTACCGTCAGCTGCTCCACTCTCATCCTTGTGTAACTTGCTCCTGGGTATGGTATGTACAACTGGCATCTGAAGGACCTATCCAATCTTACCTTGTTACCAGATGCAGTTGATGAGCTCCTTGTGTAACTTTCTCCTGCATGCCTCAATTTGCTGCTCATGCGTAAGGTATGGACAACTGACATCCAAGTAAGGGCCTGTCTGTTTCCTCATCTGTTTCTACATCTTCAATTCTGAATTTCTGATCCATCTTGGTTGCTTATTTCTTTCGGGACACATGAGATTATATATATGTAATTGCTGAATACTTCTTGCTTCCCTAGGTTGAACTGTAGTTTGTCACGTACAACTGTTGTGGCATAATGCCATGATGGGCAGGATAGCAAAGAGTGTGAGAGTCTGAGAGAAGGGAGACAGATGACTCGTTGGTTTATTCCTTTTAATCATTATTTTGCTGAGTCTTGCCATATTGGCACAAATTATCATGCAACATTATACAAAATTGGGTGGTATAGGATATTGTGGGTATTTGTACATGCTTTGAATTTTGATAGTTGAGGGACTGAGTAAATGGTATCAAAGCTTAGGGTGAAATGAAACTTGAGAGATAGTTGAGGGATGAAAGGTGGACTTTTTTCAATGGTTCAACTCAACCTGTGCATCAGTACCCTGTCCTATTTCCATGGAAAAGGACATATAGCTTCATTATATTGCACCTTGAAATACATGCCAAGGAACAGAATGTACCCCACTTACTACTTTGTGCATAATCAACTGTCTGTTATGATGCTACATTTGCAGGTATGGGACTTTAGCTCCTTCCTTAATTCGTTAGCTGAGTCTGGAGCAGGTGCACACAAGGAAGACGACAAAATCCATAATCGCATTCCTGTGAAAATATTTGGTGGCCATAAAGATGAAGGCTATGCAATTGATTGGAGTCCACTTGTTACTGGAAGACTTGTCTCTGGTGTGTATCAGATCTTATCCATGTTATACGTTTGTCCTCTGATGTAGTTCTTATGTCAGTCACTGTGGTCTGTGCTTTGTCTATGCAGGTGATTGCAATAAGTGCATCCACCTGTGGGAGCCGACTTCAGGCAGTTGGAATGTCGATAAAAATCCGTTCGTTGGACACTCTGCCAGTGTTGAAGATTTGCAGGCATGCCACTGAATGAAATAACATATCTACTCCTTGGTGCTCAAGAAAATTTGATTATCTCAAACATCATTACTATACCTTTTGCAGTGGAGTCCCACAGAAGCCGACATATTTGCCTCTTGTTCAGTTGACAGAACAATATCTATCTGGGATATACGGATAGGCAAAAAACCTTGTATTTCCGTTAAGGCTCACAATTCTGACGTGAATGTCATCTCATGGAATTGGTATATCCAGTTGTTCACTTGAAATTATATGTTCACGAGAAGTTCTCCTAATATTTCATGAATTTATTGACTGCCATTACCAGGCTAGCTAGCTGTATGATAGCTTCAGGATGCGATGATGGCAGTTTCTCAATTCGTGATCTAAGATTAATCAAGGTATTTCATATTGTTAAACCACAATTTTCTGTGCACTGCAAATGACACTTAAATGGCATATTCCATCCATCTCTCTTTGCATGACTGGGTCTTGCTAAACTCAACAACCTTGATTGTTGACCTCTGTTTTTTACCTTCTTCCCATTTCTTAATAAAATTTTGACAGGCATCTTCGTTGGTCCAGCGAAAAAAATCTCTGTTTGCATGTTCCATCCATCTCTGTTTTTATGATTTAATTTGTATGCATTTAAAATTTTAAAAGAAAAATGTTGCATTATCTATACAACAACAATAACAAAGCATTTTAATTCCAAGTAAGTTAAGGTAGACTAAAGTTGAAACTCAACAGGGCCGGTTATAGGGTCTTGCGGTGAATTATGAGTGTAGTGTACATGCGTAGTGGTGCGTGCGCGTGTCTTCCATATAATTGAAAAATATATTATTATTTCATATTGCTTGTGAAATGATGTATTCACGACAAACCATCCTTGTTTTTTTCTGTTGTACTGCTAGGACGACCCCTTGGTCGCACATTTTGAGTACCACATGCACCCGATCACATCTGTGGAATGGAGTCCACATGAAGCATCAACATTAGCTGTATCATCAGCAGACCATCAACTAACGTAAGTTTCCAGCCTCCATATTTTTTATTTTGAGTTTTCTGAAATGCAAAAATACATTCTTTACTATATTCTGACTTCCTCTTTTGCAATCCTGAATTGGTTGTGTTCAGAATTTGGGATCTTTCATTGGAAAAAGATGCCGAAGAGGAGGCAGAGTTTAGGGCAAAGATGAAAGAACAGGCAAATACTCCAGAAGATCTACCCCCACAACTTCTGTTTGTTCACCAGGTATTGTTACCACTTTTGTTTTTTATTGTTTCCTCTCATTTTCTAATCACTGTATGCACCCTTCCATTGTGTAACAAATTTAAAAATGTTGTTTATGTGGACTTCATGATGTAGTTCAAATCTATTTACACTGTTAAAGAGCAAAATAAAAGTCATTTAAGTGATGTTGGTTGTTTTATGTGCAGGGCCAGAAAGATTTGAAAGAGTTGCACTGGCACCCACAGATACCTGGTATGATCGTATCTACGGCAGTTGATGGATTCAATATGTTGATGCCTAGCAACATCGATAAAACCATTGAATAAGTAGTTTGCTACGGAAGTATTATTCATCCGACTTTTCATGGGTTGAGTTACCTCGAGGGAGAAGAATATGTAATGATACAAGTATCAATTTTTGATAGCCTGTATCCCTAGTTTTATTGTCATTCATAGTGGTACCCTGGTACCCCAGTTTTGCGTTGGAGTAGTCTTCTGTGTGAGGATAATCAAAAATATCGATCAACTGGGATTTTATGCTACATACAAAGATAATATTAATAGGTAGGTATCTATTTGCTTGCATGACGAATGACAGTACCATTTGCTAATATTTAGCTTGATCGCTTGGACTTGTTTACCGATAATTCAGCTGGATATTGGTCCAGTGTCCATCAGCTAGGAATCCGGTCTTGCAGCAAGTGATGTTGGCCAAGCATGAATGCATGATCCTTTCAGTAAATCTGTCCTGTTCTTGGAGAACCTATCAGCTACCTGGTGTTAATGAGCTAAATGTGCAATTTTAGGCCTTGCTTTGCGATGGCTTCAACTCCATCTTCAAGTTGGAGAGTTGGAGCTGAAACTTTAGTTTTTTATTTAGTAGATGATCAAAATGATGTAGACATTCGAACTTATTCACAGCTCTAACTCCAAGAGTTTTTGGAGTCAGTTGGAGTCAGGGTTAACGCTACTGCTTGGTAACCGTGGTAACCGTTCGTCCGCCGCTTGGTAACCGTGGTAGCCGTTCGTTCGCTGCTGACTAGTACGTACATACTGGTTTGGCTCAAATTCAAATTTGAATTTGCATTTTTTTTTTAAAACGGAAAAATTCCTATAAGAACTAGGTCATTCATAATAATTTTTTGGTGAATTTTTTTTTTAAAATATTTAAATTAGAGATGGCTTTGGAGCATAAAAAGATCGGTAAAAAGGAAAAAGGAAAAGGTGGGCCTGGCTGAATAGCTGTTTGTTTTTTCACAAAAAAAAAAACATTATTTGGAGTCATACAAAACATGCCTTAATTTGAATATATTCCGAGCTCCTAAATTGCACATTGCTTTTTTCCCTTTTAAACAAAGGATCCAATGAATTGATAGAGTTGCTTGGTTCAGATGTGCCACTTTTGCACCTGGCAGGCATTTGTGAGCTGCTGCTAATCAGCAAAGTTTCTGAGACCAGGAATCGGAATATTTCTGCAGTTGTGGCATCATCGCCAGTTTAATTTTCTGACAGTCTGTGTGAAGCTCTTGTCAGAGATTCGATTTGATTTGATGAACTTTATTCGTTTCAGAAAATTTGGCAGCCGCCCATTTCATGTTTGATGGCACTCTATGCTTGGTCTGTGGAAGAATCAGAAGCAGAATAGTATGTGCTTGATCCTCCTCTGCAGCAACACCATACGATACGTGAGAGCAACTGGAGCATACCATCCTTTTTATAGCCAAAAGCAAGAACAAGAAGGCAGGGGAATCAAGAAAATTAGCGACATGGCGACAAGCTGAATCCTCTCGTCCGTCGTCTCCATCAATTCACCAGTGCCTCTTGTGTGAGTGTGTGTTGTTAATCAGGGGGAGGAGATGGACGACGAGCTATCCAAGGAGCAGATCGCCGAGTTCCGGGTGGCATTCAGCCTCTTCGACAAAGATGGAGACGGTATGCAATGCATTGCAATTGCGGTCAGTTTGATCGATGATGGAGTAGTGCGTGTGTTGCTGATTTGGTTTCTACGACGATGGATTGACGGGTGAATTATGGATGGGATTTGTAGGAACCAGGGACGTAGCTAAGGATAGTCTAGGTAGGTCAGGACTACCTATGAAAATAGCTCATTAAGATTCCCATAGGCCTAATTTTGGATCTGTTTCTAGTCAGCCCAGTAGACATGTACTCCCAATTCCCCAATTTCCCCACCCTGCGTCGCTAGTCGCTGCTCTATCCCGTGCCGCCCTGCCCGCTCATCCCCACCGCCGCCGCGCCGCCCATCCCCCACCGCTACCTCGCAGCCCACTCCCAGCCCGACAACCCTCGCCGTCCTATGGCCGCTGCCCCACCATCGGCCATCCGTGGTCCGCCCATCCCCATTCACCCCAGCCGATAGCTGCACTGCTCGTGCCCTAGGTCCCAGCGGCCACTCGGCCAACACGCAGCGCACAGCGCCCTGCGCCCCTACCGGCTTGTGGCCTAGCCGGCTTGCCCCGATCGGTGCCCAGCGGCTGCCCCCTAGCCTCTACCCAGCTGCCGCATGACTTCTTCGACTATTCCGGCCTCCAGTGTCGTCCAATGCTAAGGTATATGACTAATATGAGTACTATGAGTAGATTTTAGATTTTTAGACATTATACATATATTATGTAGTACATAGTATGATAGAAATTAAATCAAAATTAATTTGATTTGCAGATAGATATGAAGAGAAATGGAGATATTGCATCTCTATCTCAGAACGGTGAAGCAAAAGCAAAGAATATTGTTTCATCTTTTGTTGATGAAGTTCAAATTAATGAAGAACCACATTTGGTTAGAATAGTTCATGTTGCTGGTGCAACTTCTTTAGCTCTTAAGCCAGCAATTGAATCTTTACTTGTTAATCACAACTTGACTCTTAATCAATTCCGTGGACAAGGTTATAATGGTGCGAGTAATTTGAAAGGAGCAATTAATAGTCTGAAAACATTAATTATGAAATAGTCTCCTTCTGCTTATTACATTCATTGGTTCTTGTTTCTGTTGCTAAGGGAAATAATGATTGTATATGATTTTTTACTCAAGTTTCTCTCTTGCTAAATATTATTGGAGTATCTTGTAAGCGTCATGATATGCTTAGAGATGTAAGAGCTCAAAAAATTATGAAAGCCTAGGAATTAGGTGAGAAATAGAAAGTGGGACTAGATTAAATCAAGAGATGGGATTAGCTAGGCCCAGTGACACTCGATAGGGTTCTTATTACAAAACTCTATTGCGTATTGTTGATATGTATTCTACAGTTTAAGAGGTACACATAACCATTGGAAAAGATCCTTCACAAAGGAGTGATTGGCCAAAAATACATGCCATGGTTAGAGTTTTTAAATCATTTGATTTTGTTTTTAGTGCATACTTGATGTTTGTCATTCTTGGATATACAAATGAGTTGTGCCAATCTTTGCAAAATAGAGACCAAGATATTGTCAATGCAATGTCACTTGTAAGTTTGGCAAAGAAAAGAATGCAAAAATTGAGATTAGATTGATGTGAAGAATTTTTTACTGAAACAATTGTTTCATTCTGCACTAAACATAGTATTGAAGTCCCAACTATGGATGGTAAATATGTGCCTTATGAAAGATCCTCACTTTTTTACCTGCAACAAACAAATGATGATCATTTTAAAAGAGAAGTATATATTGGTGTTATTGATAAAATCAGTCAAGAGCTTAATAATAGATTTGATGAGGTTAATATGGAGTTGCTTGTTTTCATGTCAGCCTTAAATCCATCCAACTCATTTGTCTCTTATGATGCACAAAAGATACTTAGACTTGCTAAGTTCTATCCAAAGGACATTTCAAACTTGGATTTGATGAGGCTTCAATTCTAACTTGATAACTTTATTGATGATATGAGAAAGGATGAAAGATTTAAAAGTCTTTAGAATCTTGGTGATCTTTCTACTAAGCTTATTGAAACAAATAAGCATGTTATTTATGATTTGGTATATTTGCTCCTTAAATTAGTGTTGATTCTACCAATGGTGACATCAAGTGTTGAAAGGGTATTTTCAGCCATAAGTCTAGTGAAGCATAAGTTAAGAAACAGTATGTGTGATAAGTTATTGAATGATTGTTTAGTCACATATATTGAGCGAGACATCTTCAACAAAATTAGTGATGATCATATAATGAAGATTTTTATGGCTATGAGAAAGCGTAGAGTACAATAGTACTATTGCAAGGTTCTATTAATGTAAGACCTCTTCGTTATGAAAAATGGTAAGTTCTTCCTATTTAAACTTTTTATATTGTTTTTTCTATAAATTTCGTGCTTAATTGTTGATTTATGTCATTTTACAATGCTATGACAGATTGTTGCTATATTTATATGCACTTACAAAATTATATACATATATATTGAATTTATGGTGTAGTAACTAGGACCATCCAAAGATTTTTTCCTCGCTACGCCACTGGCAGGGACGATCACGAGTAAGGAGCTAGGCAGTGGGCATGGTGATGCGATCACTCAGGCAGGAGCCGACGGAGGCGGAGCTACAGGAGATGGTGACGGAGGTGGACACTGACGGCAGTGATAGCATCGACTTCACCTAGATTGTTGGCCTCCTCATCCGCAAGATGCGTGGCACCGAAGCCGAGGATGACCTCCGCGAGGCCTTCCACGTCTTCGACGAGGACCAAAACGGTTTCATCACCCCTGACGAGCTCTGCCACGTCATGACCAGCCTCGGCGACAAGCTCTCCAACGATGAGCTCGCCAAGATGCTCCACGAGGCCGACAGCGACGGTGACGACTAGATCAACTACAACAAATTCGTCAAGGTCATGATGGCAAAGTGAGCATTTTCAATTCTTTCTTCTCCTTAACATTTCATTTGCTTAATCGATTTCTTGATTCTTCTCATGTAGATAATGCATTGCATTCATAAGATGAAGTTGTTCTTTCAAAAATCAGATGGACCTGAGCTGAACGACTGATATGTATCTTAGCTTTGTTCATGTGCTGCATGTAGGCGATGACAGAATATGATACAGGACCACGGTAGTGGAGGTCATCGATCGGGTCACTCCATTAGAGCTCCGGCTGCTGTGGCCCCTCATCCTCATGCACCATCCTATGAAAATTGTAGATTTCAAGTTTGCAACTGTTTTGTATAGGAAGATTGGATCATATACACTTCCTTTAAATGGAAAATTGAGAGTTTACCCTCTGCTGGAATTTTGGGCTAAGCCCACTTTAATATTTCAGAAATTCCTAATAAAATCTCAAAGGTCCATATCATGCAAGAGGATGGTGGAAACCTTTAGTCCCATATTGCTAGTGTAGGTGAAAGATAACTAACTTATATTATGGGGTTGTTCTTATCCCACTAAGCTATGTGCATGGGGGGAGAGAAAGGAAGCTCCACACGCACGCGCTCGCTCGCATCGCCTTGCCAGGCCGGGCACGGGTTGGGGCTCCATGGGCCCGCGGCACTTGCGTGAATGGTTCATCGAAATCCGGCTCCTCGCCTTGCGAGGACATAACCTTCTTTTGTCGTTCTGATTTTTGGTAACTTGACCCATATTCGTGATATGGAAACTGACTCGATTTAGATCATGACCGCGACGTGAGATTGTGTCGTCCCCATATAAATACCCGTCTAACTAGCCCCTACCAAATTAGATTAGATCAGAACTCAAACCAAGCTAGGGTTTTTACCCCTTCTCTCTGCTATGCCGCCGTTGTAGCCTTCTCCATCCCACCGCTGGTGTGCACCAGCGAACGGGAGAGCAGGTCTCCAGAACCTGTCGTCCTTGTGATCCTTTACCAGGAAAAGGCGAATAAGGTTTTTGGGAAGCTCTCTACGTGACTGCTCACGTTCGTCATCACAGCACGCCTTCCGTCTATGTCGACCGTCGATCGCCGTTGGGTACTATGATCCGACACCAACAGAAGCAGTTCTGCACTAGCCATGGCATCCTCTTCTGCTACCGTACAGTACGTGCGTTACGTTTTAATACGGTTCTTAATCATGTTTTACGAGATCATGATTACCATGTTCATGTTTACTAGTATGTTAGATCTAGTCATACTAGTTTTTATGGATGATGTGATTTATTTAATTCAGAAATTAATACTATAATTGCCTAATTATCTAACAATCTAAAAACTTTATTATAGGCAATCTGCAACTTGTTTAATGGCTGGTTTTGTTTAAAAAATGGCAAGCAAAGGTCCGTATCTAGCTTACTGCTATGAATGTATGGGAATTGAAACTTGGCAAATTTGAAGGCGAACTTTCTTCTGATAAGCAGAAGAAATTCGCGAAGGCCAATAACCTCTTCATGGGATGCATTCTAGGCGTGCTTTCTAACCATCTGTGTGATGTTTACTGTTGGGTTATGGAAAGGCCACGCTAGCGTTAATTTCAAAAATTTTACCCCGTTCGCCTAGGAACCATGCGTATAATGGGATCATAGATCATTACCTCTAACCAAGAAACGCGCTAGGACAGTGGAAGTAGAGTTGATGAAGTGCGTTCTTGATCAGCTCTGCTCAGTTCCATTCGTTCGTCGGCGATGAAGATGACGTAATCCGACAACCTCCACGGGAAGATCAGCACCACAGTAGCAGCGGCGCCTCTACGGTATCTACACGTATAGAAACATGATCACCTCACGCCGATATGCTAGTACCACATGAGAGATTAGGGAAGAGATGGGCACAACCGGTGTAGGCAGGAGAGGTGACGGCTAGGGTTAGTGTAGGACCGAAACTAGCGACCAGAAGGGGGCTGAATGGGCGCAAAACAGAAAACAGCGGAAAATAAAAATCTGGACAGAAGGCTCAAACCGGAAGTTCCGGTTTGGAGTCGGAAGTTCCGACTGAGTGCTTGCACCGGAAGTTTCGAGACTATAAGCGCAAACCGGAAGTTCCGGTTGGAGTCGGAAGTTCCGATGTACCGGAAGTTCCGGTCGGAGCCGGAAGTTCCGATTAACTCAGAGCACCAGACCGAGAGCCCTAATCGGAGGTTCCGGTGGCAAACCGGAAGTTCCGGTTTGCCTGGTGCAGCACGAAAACCCTTCAAAAACTCTCCAAATCAAGTTGTCCCAAAGAGGTAGATGATGATCAAAGTGTAGGTGAGTGCAACAAGTGTTCTTTTGCAGAAGAACCACACAAA
>KE373045.1:68940-84700 GCA_000418225.1 Zizania latifolia
TGCTGCCCCGTGGTTAGAAACACAAACCGCTCGGGTGCACGACTAACCCTTTCCGACCGACGTGGGACTGGTGTCTCGATAACAAGTTCTGCAACATCTTGCATATCGAGTTGTGATTCAATAGAAGCTGAAACACTTTCTAGTTGTTCTCGAATCTCTTCGAGTCGCACCGTGCTCCCACTAACTCCTTTCGAGAGAAACTCTTTCTCAAGAAAAACACCATTTCGGGCGATAAACACTTTGTCTTCTTCCCGGTTTTAGAAGTAATATCCTTTGGTTTTCCTAGGATACCCCACAAAGAAGCATTTATCAGATTTGGGAGTGAGCTTATCAGACGTCAAACGTTTTACATAGGCCTCACAACCCCATATCTTTAGAAAAAACAACCCGGAACACTTCCTAGTCCATATCTCATATGGTGTCCTCTCTACAGATTTAGATAGAACTCGGTTTAATGTGAAAGCAGCAGTTTGTAGAGTAAATCCCCAAAAGGACAATGAAATATCGGATTGACTCATCATTGACCGAACCTTGTCCAACAAAGTTTAGTTCTTCCGCTCGGACAACCCATTCCATTGAGGCGTGCCTGGTGGAGTCAACTGTGAAACGATTCCACACTACTTTAGATGATCAATAAACTCATGGCTCGAATATTCACCTCCACGATCAGATCGCAGAAATTTAATTGTCTTGCCTGTATGATTTTGTACCTCATTCTAGAACTCCTTGAACTTTTCTAAGGATTCTGACTTATGCCTCATTAAGTAGATGTAACTAAATCTACTAAAGTCGTCAATAAAAGTAATAAAGTACTAGAATCCACCTCTGGCTGTAGAACTCATTGGTCCACATACATCAGTATGTATAATGGCCAATAATTCATTTACCCTCTCACTTTGACCAGTGAAAGGCGTCTTAGTCATTTTGCCAAGTAAACAAGACTCGCATATATTAAATGATTTAAAATCAAATGACTCTAAAAGCCTATCTTTATGGAGCTTCTGCCTGCGCTTCTCATTTATCTGACCTAAACAACAATGCCAACCAAAGGTAGGATTCAAATCATTAAGCCGAGGCTTCTTGGTATTAACGTTATAAACATGTGTATCCTCAAGATTCAGAATATATAAACAATTCAACAATGGACAAACACCATAGAGCATACCATCCGAAAATATCGAACAACACTTGTTCTTTATTACGAATTCAAAACCGTCTTCCTCTAAACATGAAGAAGAGATAATGTTTCTGCCTAAGGCAGGAATGAAATAACAATTATTCAATTCTAAAACTAATCCTGGGGGTAGCGATAAAGAATAAACGCCGACGACCAACGCAACAACTTTTGCACCATTGCCGACGCGGACATCCAACTCACCTCTTGCGCACTTCCTTGTCCTATTCAGTCCGTGCAATGACTTGCAAGTATGAATCATTGATCCGGTATCAAATACCCATGAATCGCTTGGACGAGTAGCAAGATTAATTTCAATAACATTTATACCTAAAGTAGAAGTCACACTTCCCTTATTTTTCTTGAGTTCTTCCAAGTACAACTTGCAATTGTTCCGCCAATGATCAGTCTTATGGCAGTGGTGGCAAGTGTCAGAAGTAGCAGGGCCAGTCTTGGACTTTCCAGCTGGTTTTGACTTGGAGCTCGAGATCACATCTGAAGCTTTAGCTTTTCCCTTGTGTTTTATCTTCTTGCTATCCTTTTGAACCATCATCACATGACTAGAATTCTTTTTAATGATATCCTCAGTAGTCTTTAGCATTCCATGCAATTCAGCCATGCTTTTCTCCATGCTGTTCATATGAAAATTCAAAATGAACGGCTCGAAGCTCACAGGGAGCGACTGAAGAATCACATCCGTGGCCAAATCTTGGTCAAGGGGAAAACCAAGTTTTTCTAGGCTCTCAATGTAACCAATCATCTTGATTATATGAGGATTGACTGGGCTACCTTCCGCCAACCTGCACGCAAACAAAGACTTTGAGATATTATACCTCTCAGTCCGTGCTTGGTTCTCAAACATGCCTTTGAGTCCCACGATCATATCATTGGCATCCCTGTCCTCATATTGCTTCTGAAGCTCAAAGGACATACAGGCAAGCATGAGATAGCTGACATCAATTAAATCATTGGCGTGCTTCTGATAAGCCCGCCGATCTGTGGCAGATGTATCATCTTTTGGTTCATCAGGATGAGGCTCCTCTAGAACATATTTATTTTTCTCTTGTTTGAGAACAATTCTCAAGTTTCTATACCAGTCAATAAAGTTTGTTCTAGAAAGCTTTCCCTTTTCAAAAATTGATCACAAATTAAAAGTGGAAGTATTCTTAGCAATAGGTGCCATGATCTACAACAAAAATGCAAAGTTCAGCACTATGCTATGTGAATCTTCTATCAAATAAAAGATATTCCACTATATATAAAATGATCGTTTTTTCTCTAACGACACATAGTGGGACAAGATCCATATTCAACTAACTCCTAGTGAGCTTTGACATCACTGCTAGAAGATTAGTGACATAGGTAAGCAATAACTTGCTAATCATATCCCACGTGACTCTTGTTCGTTGGGGTAGCATCCTATGCCTCGACACCCAACTCCATGCCCTAAAGCCCAAAACCGTTTTGATAGCTTTGTTAAGCAAACCAATACTATGCATGTGGTTGTGCGACATCCACCCTAATTGGTTAAGATAAAATATGGCACCCTGCTTTGGCAGACCTACCATATAATGATCAAAACCTTTGTAGGTGCAGCTATTTGAAAGGGCATCAATGACTCTTAATTTTCTGAGGAAAACTATTCTAACATGATAACGATGCCTACCGCACATAGAACATAAAAGAATAGTATGACAGAAACATAAGTAAACATCACAGACAATCATATTAACTGTGACATAGTATGGCCCTTTTCACATGGTGATCTCCATCTCCATGATTCCTGTCCTTCAGGTCATCACGCTTCAAGCCTCCATGATCTTGTATCAGTCTATTACAACTAATAGCACTATACTAATTACATGAGGAGAAGCATCACATGTCGACGCGTAGGTCGTACAACAATAGAATAGCCTTGGGCTGCAATTAACCATGACACGCAGGTCATAAAAATTATACGTATACATCATATACATCACAAGGCCATACCAGTCACAACATTCTCTGCAAAAACAAATTAGACATAGAATCTACACGTGACTGAACATGACCCAGAACTTCTGGCTCAAAGGCCCAGAACTTCCGGTCGAAGGGCCCGGAACTTTCAAGTCAAACCCGAAACTTTCGAAATCAACCTTCTGTGTCGAATTTATTTTGGCCCGTAACTTCCGAGACAAACCTGGAACTTCCGAAAATAACCTTCTGTACAAAGTTTATTTTGGCCCGAAACTTCCAAAAATCCAACGCAAAACCAATAGATCTAATCTATTTCCACCACATATCACCTATATGTGATCGATCCAGATCGAACACTACGCACGTAGGCTCTGATACCACTGTTGGGTTATGGGAAGGCTACGCTAGCGTTAATTTCAAAAAATTTACCCCGTTCGCTCAGGAACCATGCGTGTAATGGGATCATAGATCATTACCTCTGGCCACGAAATACGCTAGGGCAGCGAAAGTAGAGTTGATGAAGCGCGTTCTCGATCAGCTCTGCTCAGTTCCGTCCGTTCATCGGCGATGAAGACGACGTAGTCCGATGACCTCCACTAGAAGATCAGCACCGCAGTAGCAGCGGCGCCTCTACGGTATCCACACGTACAGAGACGGGATCACCTGACGTCAGTATGCTAGTACCATGTAGAAGATTAGGGGAGAGATGGCCACAACCGGTGTAGGCAGGAGAGGTGGCGGCTAGGGTTAGATCGAAGCAACAACCAACAACGACCTTTTCGTCCTAGCCCCTCCTCTCCTTATATAGTGCCCTCTCATGGGCCTTTAATCAGCATTAAAGCCCAACAAATCTATCTATTCATCTGGCCCGGAAGTTCTGGTCCAGGCCTAAAACTTTTGAAAATGTCCTTCTGTACGAATTTATTTCTGTTCGAAACTTCCGGTCCAACCGGAACTTCTGGATCCAAAACTTCCGGTCTAACCGGAACTTCTGAAAATAACATTCTATATCGAATTTATTTCGACCCAAAAGTTTTAGTTCCACCCGAAACTTCTAGTTCGTCCAGACCACACCTTTCAGGCAGGCCCGGAACTTCCGGTCCAACCAGAACTTCTGGTTCCTCCAGAAACCGAAACTGGGGCTGGCCCTGAACTTTTGGTCCTACCAGAACTTCCGATTACACTAGAACCCGGAACTTCCATCCTCAGGCCAGAACTTTTGGTTCCCCCAGAATTCTCTTGGGCATATTTCCATCATTTATAGCACTGTGACAGATACGAAAGAGTTGTGGGATACTCTAATTACAAAATATGGTGTACCAGATGCAAATAGTAAACTTTATCTTATGGAGAGTTTTCATGACTATAGGATGGTGAATAACCGTTCTGTGGTGGAACAAGCTCATAAGGTTGTGTGCACTGTGAAAGAACTTGACCTCGTTAAGTGTCCTCTTCCCGATAAGGTTGTGACTGGTTGCATAATTGCAAAGTTACCTTCTTCATGAAAAAACATCGCCACTACTGTAAAACATCAAAGACAGGAGATATCAGTTGAAAACTTGATAGCATCTCTTGATGTTGAAGAGAAAGCTCGGGCAAAGGATGCTTCTGAGAAAGGAGGCAGGGCCAGGCTAGCGCCAACATGGTGCAGAAGTCCCCACATAGCAAAAGCAAAGGGAAAAACAAGCCTACCAAGGTAATGAAGATCACTACCTTTAAAAAGAAAAAGAAAAATAAAGTCGAGTTGAATTGCTTCACTTGCGGTGAGATGGGACATTTCTCAAAGGATTGTTTAGATCGTGCAGATCGCAAAGGGCAAAGGGTAAAGAATGTCAACATGGTGACCATAGGCAATACTGAAGATGTGTACGGTAATCTACCTACTATTCTTTCAGTCTTTCAAACTACCAGTTGGTGGCTTGATACAGGTGTCAATGTTCATGTGTGTGCTGACATATATATGTTTTCTTCTTATCAAGCCGTCCAGGATTCTTTCATCCTAATAGGGAATGGGTTACATGCTTCTGTTCATGGTATTGGCATGATAGATCTGAAGTTTACTTCAGGAAAGATTGTGCAGCTAAAGAACGTATAGCATGTTCCTACTATCAATAAAAATCTAGTTAGCGGTTTCGTTCTGTGTAAGGATGGGTTTAGGTAGTTTTAGAGTTTAATAAATTAGTCTTGTCAAAACTTGGACAATTCATTGGTAAAGGTTATGATTGTGGAGGTACGTTCCACTTTTCCCTTTTAAATTTTAGTAATAAATCAATGAACCATATTTGTGGCAATGTTAATGATGATGCAAGTATTTAGCATTCATGTTTATGTCACGTTAATTTTGGCTTGATGTCTTAACTTTCCAGCATGAGTTTAATTCCGAATTTTACCATTGCCAAAGGTTCTAAGTGCCATAGTTGTGTGCAATCGAAGCAACCTCGGAAGCCTCATAAGGTGACTAAGGAGAGAAACTTGACACCTCTAGAACTTATATATTCTGATCTTTGCGATATGAATGGTGTGTTGACAAAGGGTGAAAAGAGATACTTCATGACATTGCTTGATGACACGTCTAGGTTTTATTATGTATATTTTTTGCGAACTAAGGATGATGCATTAGACTACTTTAAAATCTATAAGGCCAAAGTTGAAAATCAACTAGAGAGAAAGATTAAACGTCTAAGGTCAGATCGTGGTGGTGAATATTTTCTCAAAATGTTTGATGAATTCTGTGAGGAACACGGTATTATTCACGAGAGGACGCCTCCCTATTCATCCGAATAAAATGGGGTTACCGAGAGGAAAAACCGCACGCTAACTGACTTGGTTAACGCCATGTTAGCTACTGCCGGTTTATCAAAGGCATGGTGGGTGAGGCTTTATTGACTGCATGTCATGTCCTGAATAGAGTTCTAAACAGGAATAAAAAACAAACTCCATATGAGATGTGGATTGGGAGAAAACCATCACTTTCTTACTTGCGCACTTGGGGTGTTTGGTGAAAGTCAATGTCCCAATCGTGAAGAAACACAAGCTGGGACTTAAGACAGTGGATCGTGTCTTTCTAAGCTATGCTCAAAGAAGTATTGCGTATAGATTTTTAGTAGTAAAATCTGAGGTGCCTGATATGCATGTTGATATTATTTTAGAATCTCATCATGCAGCATTCTTTGAGAATATGTTTCTTATGAAAGATATGCATAACACTGCTAGATTTTCTGCTGAGATATTTCTTAAACTTGACACACCTATTAATTTCGGGTCTTCTGAACAATATACTCAGTTTGAGAAAATTCTTGAGAAGGATGATAGTGAAGCTCCTAGGAGTAAGAGACAAAGGGTTGCAAAATTTTTTGGTGATGATTTTACTGTGTACCTTGGGGATAACACTCATATGACCATTGCTAAGGCATATTTATCTCTAGATGCAGATGAATGAAAAGAAGTTGTCCATAATAAGATAAACTCGATTCTATCCAATGATACGTAGGGACTTACTGAACGGCCCTATGGTTATAAACCCGTGGGCTATAAGTGGGTGTTAAAAAAGAACCTTAGGCCTGATGGTACTATTGAGAAGTACAAGACTCGGCTTGTGGCCAAAGGTTATACACAGAAAGAAGGCGAAGACTTTTTCAATACTTATTCACCTGTCGCTAGACTAACCACAATCAGAGCATTACTTTCCCTGGCTACCTCATATAGTCTTATCGTTCATCAGATGGATGTAAAGACAGCTTTCCTGAATGGAGAGTTGGATGAGGAGATCTACATGGATCAGCCTAATGGGTTTGTAGTAAAGGGTCAAGAGAGCAAGGTGTGTAAATTATTAATGTCTTTGTATGGTCTGAACAAGTACCTAAGCAATGACACGATAAGTTCGATAGAACTTTAACTTCTACGGGCTTTGTCATAAATGAGGCTGATAGATGTGTGTACTATCAACATGGTGGGGGCGAAGGAGTTATATTATGTTTGTATGTCGACGATATACTGATCTTTGGCACAAATATTGATGTGATCAATGAAGTCAAGTCTTTTCTATTAAAGAGTTTTGATATGAAAGATCTAGAAGAAGCTGATGTTATTCTCAACATCAAATTGATTAAGGGCGAGAATGGGATTATACTTTCGTAATCCCATTATGTGGAGAAGGTCTTGAGCCGTTTCGATTATAAAGACAGCAAGCCTTCTTTAATACCTTATGATCCCAGTGTGATACTTTAAAAGAACAAAAAAATTACCAAAGACCAATTGAGATACTCTCAGATAATCGGTTCACTCATGTACTTAGCTAGCGCAACGAGACACGACATATCTTTTACTGTGAGCAAATTGATCAGGTTCATATCTAACCTGGGTAGTGATCACTGGCATACACTTGAAAGGGTTATACGCTACTTGGTTTGTACTATGAGTTATGTGATTTACTATTCTAGGTACCCCACCGTGATTGAGGGATATAGTGATTTGAACTAGATATTTGATGCTGATGAGCTTTATGCCACAACTGGGTATGTCTTTACCCTTAGAGGTGGTGTACTATCATGGAGGTCTTATAAACAGACCATTTTGATGAGATCAACCATGGAAGCAGAACTCACTGCTTTAGACACAACAACTGTTGAGGCAGAGTGGTTGCGTGAGCTATTAATGGACTTGCCTGTGGTTGAAAAACCAATGCTGACTATCTTTATGAACTATGACAATTAAACTGTGATAGTCAAAGTAAATAATGCTAAGGATAATACGAAGTCATCAAGACATGTTAAAAGACGATTGAAGTCTGTTAGGAAGTTAAGAAACTCTGGAGTAATAAGTGTGACTTATATTTAAACAGACAAAACCCTAGCAGTTTCCTTTACAAAAGGGCTATCATGGAATGTAATAGAAAATGTATCGAGGGAGATGGGTATGAGATTCATATAAGTTGCCATAGTGGTAACCCAACCTATGTGATCAAAGATCCTGTGAATTAGTACTTAGGAAAATCAAGGTATTGGTTAACTAGGAGAGTAATTCCTAACCCTCTCTATGTGAAGATGCAATACTCTTAGATGCTGTAAGTCAGGTTGACATCTTGCCTTAATGTATTCTGTTGGCTTTAATTAGCAAAGATGTTGTCCTATAGAGCATTCTTGAAAGAATACTCCTATATGAGCCCGACTGTTAAACGTCACAGTCTATGAGACTTGGGTGATCTCTAATAAGCTCATTAAGAGACTAAGGAGTATGATGCATATGCTCCACCCGCGGGGTAGGCTATTGGCAGCCAGGTACTAGTTATGACTTTGAGTAAAACTTGTTCGTACAAAACTTATAATTCAAGGCATAGTCCATTGTTCAAGTTGTGGATGAGTGTAGCTTGAAGCTCCAAGTGAGAGTTCAATTTAACAGTCCTCGCTGAAACGCTAGTATATCAAACAGTAGTGAGAAATAGATAAATCTCTAAATAGGTATTTGAGATCTGGTGAGGGATTGCTGGAATTTTGGGCTAGGCCCACTTCAATATTTCAGAAATTCATAATAAAATCTCAAAGGCCCATGTCATGCAAGAAGATGGTGGAAAACTTTAGTCCTATATTGATAGTATAAGTAAAGGATGACCAACTTATATAGTGAGGTTGTATCTATCCCACTAAGCTATGTGCATGGGGGAAGAGAAGGGGAGCTCTACACTCGCATTCTCACTCGCCTCGCCGGACTCAGGCTTAGGCACGGGCCGGGGCTAGGGCTCCGTGGGCCCGCGGCACCTACGTGAATGGTCCATCGAAATCCGGCTCGTCGCCTTGCGGGGACACGGTCTCCTTTTGTTGTTTTGGCCCATATTCGGGATATGGAAACAGACTCGGTTTAGATCACGATCATGACGCGAGATCGTGTCGTCTCCATATAAATACCCGTCTAACTAGCCCCTACCAGATTAGATTAGATCATGACTCAAACCGAGATAGGGTTTTTGCCTCTTCTCTCTACTGCGTCACCGTCGTAGCCTTCTCCATCTCCCCGCCAGCCTGCACCGACGAACGAGAGAGCAAGAGTCCGGAACCTGTCACCCTTGTGATCCTACACCGGGAGAGTGCAAATAAAATTTTTGGAAAGCGCTCCGCGCGACTGCTCACGTCCATCATCACGACGCACCTTCCGTCTACGTCGACCATCGGTCGCCATCGGGTACTACGATCCGACACTAACATGAGCAGTTCTACACTGGCCGTGGCATCCTTTTCTGCTACCGTACAATACGTGCGTTATGTTTTAATACGGTTCTTAATTATGTTTTGGAAGATCATGATTACCATGTTCCTGTTTACTAATATGTTATATTTATTCATACTAATTTTTGTGGATGCTATGATTTATCTAATTTAGAAATTAATACTGTAATTGTCTATTAGCCAACAACCTCTACATCTTACTAACATGTAAAATCATTTTAGATCAATAACAAATGAGTCAGTAGGGTAAATTATTAATTTTCATCTAAAAAGAACAATTTTCATCTAAATGAACAATATAAATGAACGATATATGATAAAAAAAATCTTTTGGGGAATTTAAGGTCTCTTGTCAGCTGAAGTTCCTGGCTTTTGCTGTTTTGAGGCTCTGCAACTGCAAGCAAGCAAACCAAACAACTTCAGAGTTCAGAGTGTAAATGAAAATGAATGCTGACCGATTGTACTTCATCACAAGCTACTGATTTTACATACAAAACTTGTAGACACACAAAACTCATCGAATGTGCTTCACTTCAGCCATCACAACTCACAAGCGCGCTCCAAAATTGAAGAGCAGCATTTACAACAGTAGAGGATACCAAGCACAGTTTGTTTACAGGACCACCCACATCTAATTGTAAGTGCAATGGACATGCTTTCTGCTGTTCCAGCCTCTAGAAGTGGAATTATTTCAGAAGAATGGGATGCTAATAGTTCACCCATCCTTCCTCTCCCAAGTTACACTAGGAAGGTTGAATTTGCAGATCATCTGATTTCCAAACAACATCCTTCAAGGTGTTGGAAAGGTTCTTGTAAAACTGCAACACATTAAAAGTTTACACGATTCAGTATAATCCATTCTCTATCTTTTTAACCAAGTATAAGACTACGTCATTCAAACAAAGATTGCAAAAGAAAAATAAGAAATTATAATTCTGGTGACTCAGTAAATCCAAAATTGCAATTTACTGAAAATGGAGCAGCATAAAGCTAGGGGTTGATCTAATTATCATATTACTTCCATAACTTCCAATGATAATCCATGGCATCATCTTTTAATTGACATGATCGCTGCATACAATTTCTACCTTATGAAATTCCAAGGTGTCGCCTTTTGCTTTTCGTACTTCAACCATATGAAGAGAGGGTGCAACCTGCAAAATCTGAACAATGGTACACAACAACTGTTAGATTTAAGAAACTTATACAAAGCACATTGCAACATATCAGTTTTTCATATTACCTCAGTAGCAACATTGAGGTTGCCTTTTCTCCCTGCTTTTACCTTTTCCAGCCTTAACTGGTCAAACAATTTATAAAAAAATGGTATCAGCATGCAGAAACATCAGTTTGAATTTGCTATACAATATGTCTACAACCCATTATTTTGATAGAGATTCATTCATTACTGGGCAATGGGAGCAGACCTTGTAATTTTTCTTCTGAACATCAAATCCCAGAGGTTTTGCGGCTTCCTCAATCTTGCGGACAATTTCTTTTGGTGGACATTTTGATGTGAACCTTGTTTCTCTTTTGAATTCCTGAAAATGGTGTGAACGAAATTGACGCAGAGAGGAATAAGTAAAAACAACAACAAAAATATGGGCAGAACTCTGACGTTCTGACTGTTGGAGAAAAACAGAAAATCACAGGATTTAGGACTGAATTTCAGAACTGATTTTTCATTTCTCTTCTTCTCACTTCAAAACATGGAAGACTTAGGTACATATAGGACTCTTCTTCTTGTAGCTCAAGAAGGTGATAAACTGCTGGAGCATATTCTAAAGATGCTAAAGTAGAAGATGCTAAAGTGATAAGGTGACATATGCAGATGCTGCTAACATATACCCCAACTACTCCTAATTTCTAATAAAGCATAAGACTTATCCTATTAATCTCTCCCTAAGTCTTGTGTGGCGCCTTTTGGGGAATTTGAACCATCCCAATCTTGACGCGAAGCTTCTGGAACTTGATCCGCCCAAGCGACTTGGTGAGGAAGTCAACGAGCTGGTCCTGGGTGTTGATGTAGTTAGCTTTGATGCTCCCCTCGTCCAAGCAGCTCCGAATGAAGTGGTACTTGACCCGGATGTGCTTGCTGCGCTCATGGAAGACTGGGTTCTTTGCCAAGGCCAAAGCAGACTTGCTGTCCACCCTGAGCTCCACTACTTCAGCATCTCTGCTAAGAAGATCACCAAGCAGCAGAGCCAGCCAGAGAGCCTGAGTCGACACGGAAGTGGCTGTGATGTATACTCTACCTCGCAACTGGATATAGCCACCACCTGCTGTTTGACTGACTGCCAGCTGATCAAACACTTGCCAAGGAAGAACAGCGTCCCACTGGTGCTCTTGCTTGTGTCGATGTCGCCGACGTGGTCACTATCGCTGTACCTGATGAAGTGCGCCGCACCGGAGCACCTCGGGTAGTGCAAGCCGTAGTCGAATGTCCCCGCTACATAGCGTAGGATCCTCTTTACGGCCTGCTGATGCACCGTTGTCGGCCGCTGCATGAACCGACTAACGTAGCCGACTGCGAAAGTCAAGTCCGGCCACGTGTGGACAAGGTAGCGAAGGCTGCCCACAATGCGTCGGCACTGCGTCGCGTCCACCTCCTCCTCCGTGCTGTCGCGGCTCAGCTTCAGCCTTTCCTCCATGGGAGTGTGGACTGGGTTGCAGTCGATGAGTCCGCCCAGCTTGACGATGCGCTTGGCGTAGACGGTCTGGCGAAGAGAGATACCGGAGTTGTCCTCGTGCACCTCGATCCCCAGGTAGAAGGAGAGTAGCCCCAGGTCGCTCATCTGGAAGGCGACCTTCATCTCTGCCTTAAACGCCTCCACCTCGTCCTCCTTGGCGCCGGTGATCACCAAGTCGTCGACGTAGACACCTACCAGCAGTACATTGCCTCCCTTGCCCCGCCGGTAGACAGCAGCTACATGAGCACTCTGCTAAAACCCCATCTACTTGAGGGTGGAGTCCAGCTTGTCGTTCCAAGCTCGTGGTGCCTGCCACAATCCGTAGAGAGCCTTGCACAGGCAGAGTACCTTGTTCTCCTTGCCGGGGATGACAATTCTCGGCGGCTGGCGGACGTAGACCTCCTCCTTCAAGTCGCCATTGAGGAAGACGGACTTAACGTCCATGTGGTGGACATGCCAGCCCTCCTAAGCTGCCAGCACGAGGAAGGCACGTACGGACTCCATCCACGCAACGGGCGCGAAGGCGTCGTCGAAGTTGACTCCCTCCTACTAGACGAAACCACGCGTCACCAGCCGAGCCTTGTGCTTGACCACCACCCTAGCCTCATCCTTCTTGAGCTTGAACACCCACTTAAGGGTGATGGCGCGGTGGCCGGCTGGAAGATCAGCCAGCTCCCACGTCTAGTTCCGCTCGACGGTGTCCATCTCCTGCTGCAACGCGGCGCGCCAGGCCGCGTCTCCCTCCACCTCAGCGAAGGAGCATGGCTCGCCGTCGTCGTGCGCCAGGTGCAGCTTCGCCTCAAAGTCGTGCTGCGCCAATCCAGGGACTAGCCGCTCGCCGAGGATGTTGTCCATGGTGCGATAGCGTAGAGGCTCATCGTCATGGTAGGCGTCGACGCGGTCCTCGTCGTTTGACAGCGGAGTGGCGAACTCCACCATGCGCTACTCGTCACGGACCGAAGCTATGAGTGCCGATCCCGGAGGTGTGGACGCCAGTGTAGGAGAGCGGGGCGTGGCCGGTGCTGGAGGTGGTGGAGGACTCGCCGGAGCTGATGGCGTGCCAGTTGCCGAGGCAGGCGAGCTCGATGAAGATGAGCTGCTAGCTCCCCCCGCTCCCTCGAAGTGGACGTAGTCGACGACGAAGTCACTGATCATCGAAGTCGAGCCATCATCCACCATCTTGCCCCACGTCTAGCCTCGCCCTTCGTCGAACACGACGTCACGCGAGATGCGGACGTGCTGTGTTGCAGGGTCGAGGATGCAGTAGGCCTTGATGCCCTCTGCGTAGCTGATGAAGACCCCTGGCGTGCTCCGGTCGTCGAGCTTGCTGATGTGGTTGAGCTCCTTGACGAACGCCAGGCAGCCAAAAACGCTGAGGTGGCCGACCGTCGGCTTGCACCCATGCCAGGCCTCGTACGGCGTCTTGCCGTCAAGAGCCTTGGTGGGCGAGTGATTGAGGAGATGGATGACGGTCATCACCGCTTGTCCCCAGTAGATCGCCGGCATCCCCCTCTGCTTGAGGAGGGCGCGAGCGGTGGCCATCACCGTCTGGTTGCGATACTCGATGATGCCGTTCGACTGCGGGGTGTACGGCACAGAGAAGTGGCGCTGGATCCCCTCGTCAGCACAGTACGCCGCGAACTCAGCCACCGTGAACTCGCCACCGTTGTCCATGCGTAGCACCCGAAGCTTGCGGCCGCACTCCTCCGCAACAGCTTGATGACAGTTGATAGCGTCCGCAGCTACCGCCTTGGTGTCAAGCAGGACCACCCACATGTGGTGGGACACGTCGTCGACGAGGAAGTAGCGCCGGCCTCCAGGGGTAGCTGGTGTCATGAGGCCGCAGAGATCGCCGTGCACGAGCTCCAGCTTCTCCTTGGCACGGAAGCTCGCCTGGCCAGGGAAGGGGATCTGCCGCTGCTTGGTCAGCACGCAAGTGTTGCAGAACTGCTCCACGTGCTCGACACTCAGCATGCCCCGCACCATCTCCTTGCTACCGAGCTGCTTCAGGGCCTCAAAGTTGAGGTGCCCAAAGCGCTCGTGCCACCGCCAGGCGTCATCGTCGTGGCGGGCTGCAAGACACACGGGTTGTGCCACCTGCACATGGAGAACATAGAGGCGATTGCTTCCTCTGTTCACCTTGGCGAAAAGTCGGCGCTGACGATCCTAGATGCGCAGCACCCCGTGCTCAATCTCCATGCGCGAGCCGTTCTCATCTAGCTGGCCAAGGCTGATGATGGAGTTCCTCAGCGCGGGGATGTAGTAGACACCGGTGAGCAGCCGGTGAGCAGCCGATGCTCGCCGGTCTTGGCGGTGAAGACGACGGAGCCGACACCCTTTATCTCCACGACAGAAGCGTCCCCAAACTTGATGGAGCCTCGCACGCCGGAGTCCAAGTCGGAGAAGTGCTCCCGCCGCCCGATCATGTGGTGGGTGGCGCCGGTGTCGAGGAACCAGCCGTCGATCTTGTCGTCATTGGACCCGTTGCCGAGGAAGACGTGGGCGCACGGCTCGTCGAGTTGGAGTAGAGCAGCGACGGTCGGCGCGGGAGGGGAGTGCAGCTCGATGCTCCCGTGTACGAGGAACAGAGCCGGCTCATCACCCTCCTACGCTTGCGCAACGTGTGCCTGACCGCCACGCTTCACCTGCCGGTAGTCCTTGGCCCAATGGCCGGTCTTGCCACAGTTGTGGCAAGTGTCATCACGGATGACCTTGCGGTCGCCGTTGGCGCCGCCAGCAGCGCCTCCACGCGCCTGGGAAGCCTTTCGCTCCTTGTGTGGCTGGCGCTTGCGACCGCTCGACGAACCCAATGCCTCCCCTTTCTTCCGCTCCCGCTGGCGGGCGAGCCACTGCTCCTCGGTGAAGAGAAGCTTGCCACCGATGGTAACCGGCTCTGAGGGAGGTAGCTACTCGCGGTCGTCGACAGCCTTGAGGCGACCCGTCACCTCCTCGATCGTCAGTTCGGAGAAGTCCAGCAACGTCTCGATCGCCAGAGCGACCTGCATGTACTTGGGGACGAAGCGGAGGAACTTCTTGATGGCTCGCTCTCTCCTTGTCGATGTCGTCGTCGCCGTACCGCGCCATCTGCTGCATCAGGGTGGTAAGACGGAGAGCAAAGTCGTCGACGTCCTCCCCCGTCTTGAAAGCCAGGCGGTCCCACTCCTGAACGCAGCTTCTGCTGCATGGCTCTGCGAGCGCGGTCGCTGCCGATGCGTGACGCGGCGATGGCGTCCTTGGCAGTCTCCTTGTCCGCGAGGGTGGGCTGCATCTCCGGCGAAACAGTAGCAAGAAGAGCCTCCAGCGCCCTCCGATCCTCGGTGAAGTCGGCGTCACCGTACCGCACCGCATCCCACATGTGCCGCGCCTGCATCTTCACCTTCATCACCATAGACCACTCGTTGTAGTTCGTCTTGGTGAGCATGGGCCATCCGCCACTGATGCCGGAGTCCTTGAAGACGGTCTGGACGACGGGAGGGGAACCGCGCCGGCCATGGTGGTCGCGGCGCCGGTCCGGGGAAGGGTTGGCGCGCCGCCTATGAGGGCTCCACATGCCAGGCCCCCGTCCACCCTGCTCTCTATCGTTGCGATCACGTCCGCTGAGGCTGCGCGCATCGAAGTCCCGCAGCGCTTGCTCCAGCGCCGCTCGGCCCCGCGCGTCCGCAGCTTCCACGTTTGCGCTGGCACCTACTCGGAGTGCGGCCACTGTTGCTACAGCCTCCTCG
>KE373045.1:130420-147173 GCA_000418225.1 Zizania latifolia
TCCACTCCACTTCTCGAAGAAGAACTGCAATTGTACGTCACAGCGATAGCCTTCGCTGTTAGCGTAGTGCTAGTCCGCTAGTCCGCGAAGCTAGTAGCGAAGGTAAGTTGGTTCAAAGGCCAATATATTTCATTTTCAAAGCCTTGTCCGGAGCAAAAACGAGGTACACAGAGCTCAAAAAAATATATTCCTTAGTTATGGCCTCAAGAAAGCTTTGCCACTATTTTTTAGCATACAACTCCACGGGCCACATTAGGAAGTAGGCCATCAAACTTGCACACTTTGGGATCACTTTCACTGCACGGACTGTGATCAAGTCTCAGATTTTGGCAAATTTTGTTGCAGAATGGACCCCTCTAGTTGCTTGGTAGCCCGAAGTACCATGCGAAGGCATGCGGACCATATATTCAGACGGTGCTTACCAAGCCTCTGGTGCTGGCACTGGAGCTGTAATAATTTCTTCCTCCGACCAGTAGGCCTTGTATTTTGTAAGACTAAATTTTAAAGCCACGAATAATGTAGCCGAAAACGAAGACGTGTTGTTAGGCCTTTGGAAGGCACATGCACTAAGTGTCGTACGTGTAATTGTAAAAACAGATTCGCAGGCCGTCGCAGGCCATGTCGATAAAAGCTTTCAAGCTTGGCACCCCGACCTCGCAGGATACCTGGGCAAAGTACGAAAGGCAGAGCTAGCTTTCAAAGGAATTTCGATTCGAAGTATTCCGAGAGCTGACAATCAGCAGGCCAATGCCTTAACCAAAGCAGCAGTAAAAGGGCACAAGCCAGTGACCGGAGTATTTTACGAAGCACTATCAGCACCCTTCGTATCCATGCCACAAACTGCCGAAGTGTTATATATACAGACTGACAATTGGCGAAGCCCCATTATAGCAATGATAAAAGACGAAGTGGACCTTCCGGAGGGCCCCGAGTTGCGAAGAATGAAGTACAAGGTCCGAAATTATCATATAATAAATGATCAGCTGTACAAATCAAGAGTGTGCGCTTCGCTACTCCGCTGCATCGCCAGATCTGAAGGCCAGGACACACTTAGAGAAATCCATGAAGGGCTGTGCGAAAGTCGTTTAGCACCTCAAGTTCTGGCAAGAAAAACACTCCGGCAAGGGCTCTATTGGCTGATTATAATTGCGGATGCGGAGGACTTCGTCCGCACTTATCAAGGGTGTCAGTGGATGGGGCGACGAAGTCACCTACCACCCGCTCCGCTGCAGGTCATCGCCCCAATATGGCCATTAGCCCGATGGGGCATGGACCTCATCGGAGCCTTTCTGAGGGCGAAGGGTAATTTGAAGTTCACAGTCGTGGCCATCGAGCACTTCTCCAAATGGGTGGAGGCCGAGGTATTAACTGCAATAACTTCGAACAATATACAGAAGTTCTTTTGGCAGAACATAATATATCATTTTGGAGTACCCAAATAACTGACGATCGATAACGGCACTCAATTCAACTCTGAGCCATTTAAAGAATTTTGCAAAGGGCTAGGCATCAAGTTATGCTTCGCAGCAGTGCGACACCTGCACTCCAATGGGGCAGTTGAAAGAGCTAATGATAATATTTTGTCAGGCCTCAACCGTCGGATCGTGGGCCTCGCAAAAGGCTTATGGGCTGAAGAGTTGCCAAAGATCTTCTGATCCATTCGGACTACACAAACCCGGTCCACAGGATTCACACCCTTCCGCCTGTTGTACGGAGATGAAGCCATGACGCTCACAAAGCTAAAAGGGGGGTCACTCCGCACACAGATACTGGAGGACACCTCCGAAAGGGCGGTGTCCCTTGATCTTCAAGAAGAAACAAGACTAAGAGCCGTTGCTAATCTATCAAAGTACCAAGTACAAACGAGGGCGTGGTACAATCCAAAGGTGAAGCCACACATCATGCAACCAGGGCACCTCGTACTATGAAGCGTTCTCACACCGGGCAAGCTGGGTAACAAATGGGAAGGCCCCTTCGTGATACTCCATTCAAATTGGCTAGGGTCTTTCAGACTGGCTACTCTTGAAGGCGAAGAGTTAAGACACACCTGGCATGCGGAGCACCTTCGGCGATACTACACATAAGTTCAAGCATCACGCTTGTCATATTGTATGTCTTCAAATAAAGCTCTTACACGAGCATGCTTAGTTATAAGGTAACATACATCCCTCCGAGGACATTAGTATGCTGCTAGCACGGCCTCAAACCTATTGAAGTAACGATGGATGCATCATCATAACAATATGGCTTCGGCGGTCGTGGTTGTCACGCTATCATTTTTGCTAACCGAGGCTATTGGCTCAGCACGAGACAAATAAAGTCTAACATACCTACGAGCGTACTACTCTCTAGTGTGAAGCCCAGAACCCAATGCTCGGAGGTAGCTCCTTCGAGTATGGCTAAAGGCACTAACTTCGGGTACCCTTCTGCGTACTTCGAACAACAAAGTTATAATAAAACTTTGTCTTAATGTTACAAGGTGACAATGCACCTCAATTAAACTATACTCCAAATATAATAGAGTCAATTATAAAACATCTCATGTATAATTTTTGTCGAAGCCTAGCAAAAAGCGCATACCCCTCGCTCGGCCATGGCCCCCTATAGGGCCCGAACTGCTTCTAGAGCCACCATCGCCATGTCGACCGCCTCGGCTAGAAGGGCTCCGTTTACTCTTCGAACCACCTCGCTTTGAAGGTTTTTTGGCCCTCCTCCCTTCTTGAAGGTCGGCCCATGAGCGAAGTCCTTGAGATTGAGTATCGAAGGTAGAGAACTCCAAATTTTCTGCACTGCCTCCAAGTTTGGGCCCTGCTTTGTCAAAACCGGTTAAATCTATCCGAGATGATGAACTTTGTGTAGGCTCCATTTTTATTGAAGCCATGAGTTCGTCAGCCACTTCGGCTAATACTTTGCCATTAGGACCCCGAGGAAGTTTAAAACGTGTATGACCTTTGGATCTAGCTATTTCGAAGACTATCCATTCATTCCGAAGGGCTTCAATGGCTTCAAGTACTTCGATTTCGCCTTCGAAACTCACAACATGATCCTGAACATAAGTACAAAATGCTTCCATTTTTCATTAAAGATTTCAAGGCCAATTACATTTGTAGCGAAACTTTTACAAGGCCTAGAATCTACACCTCAGGGGGAGTAGGTGCAGGAGGTGGCGGCACTTGCTAAGCCGGTGAAGCACGCAGCTGAGCCCGGCGATGGCCTTCATCAATAAGCTCTTGAGAAGCAGGCCATCCTTGATCTCTCCATACGTTCTGAAGAGCCCTCCATGCTACTCCAACATCCGCCGTCAGCAAATACATCCTCGGCCCTCTTAAGCGGAAGTTTTGAATCGAAGTTAGCCACCGAAGATGGTTGATGAGGACATCACTGCTAACGATACAACCATACTTGATTACTAAGGACCGATGACTCGTGCTCGAGTTCATCAATTAAATTGTCAGGTGAATTTGTTCCTCGTTACTCAAATAAGTCCTTCTATGAATGGAATACTACTAAGTTTGGGTTATGATTGTATTATACTTAGGAACATCAGAGAAGAGACAGTGGATCGGATAGCCGAGTGGACAAGGGGAGATCAAGACTGCCGACCGAGCACTCGGGAGATGGCGTGTTCAGGCCGCCGACCATGACGATCGGGAAATCGCCGAGTCCGACTACCAGACCAGTCGGGAGTGAGACTACCAAACCAGTCGGAAGTCAAGACCAATCGGGAGTTGGACTCTAGATCAATTCGAGTTAGAGTCCTAATAGTTTAATCGAGTCAGTATTAGGTTTAGAGTTTATCGAGTCCTACAAAGATACGGCCCACGTTATAGATGGCATGTCACGTCTTGTAACCCTTATAAATAGATAGCCGCCGTCATGGTTAGGACTTGGGTTTTGCTTAGATTATTCTGCCATTACAGTTTTGTCGTAGATCGGTTTGTAGAACCCCAACTTCGAGTACTTCATATTATTATCAGCAATCCAGATTGCGTTAACCTTGTTCTTGCAAAGTTCTTTGATTGTTTACAGGATCAAAACTTTCGTGGTGAGGTCGACTATGTGAAAGCGTGGTTGATAACGACTAGACGTGCGGGTGTAGCGATTGCAAGGTTACGATCGCTGATCGGAAGCCTTAAAACGTGAACGTCCACTCGTCGCCTCAATCGAACCTATCGGAAGATCGGGCCACTAATCACATCAAGTGCACATCAAGTGGTATCAGAGCGAAGGTTGCCCGTTAGGTACATCAATTTATCCTTGTTTATTTCCATTACCAAGAGTCCAGAAAAAACCACACAAAAAAATTTTCATTGTTCTGTTATAGATTAGTTTTCCGCTGTCCAAACCCTATTGAGCCTTTTGCGAGTTTAATCTCAGTTTTGCTTTGTTGAGTTTGAGTCTTAGTTCAAGTCTGGTTGCTGCTTTAGAATCACGTTCGTGGAGTCTAGTTCGAGTTTTGGTTTGTCGCGAGAGCCTTCCTTGAGAGATCGAGTTCATCTCGGTTTCGGATTGCAACCGCCTTGTGTTATTACCCTGCATCGCAAGCCTGTTAGTTAGGTCGCAAACCACCTTGTGTCAATCGCCCTGCACCACTAGCCGCCTTGGTTCAGCCGTAACCTATTGAGAAAATCTTGTGCTAATCGAACAAAAAAAGAGGAAAGGAGTGCAGAAATTTCTGATTTGCGCATCGTTCGGTAAAACAGCCATAACTTTTGCATCAGACTCAGAATTTGGCGATAACTTTTGTGATAACTTTTGCTTCGCCGGGTCTGGTGATTTTATCTTGCCCAAATTCAGCCTGAAAGATTGAGTTTTCACACCAGTAAGTTTTGAGATAAAAGAAAAGAAGAGAGAAGAAAAGAAAGATAAAAAAAAGAGAAAGAAAGAGCAAGATAGCAACAAAAGTTTTATACAGTGCTGAATTTTCCAACACTTGTTCAATTGTGCATGTGTCCCACAAATTCTTTGTATCCTACTCTCGCTCACTTAGCCTAGGCCCTAGGGACGAGTCTTGACCAGTGACTTTGACAAGTGATTGGGACCCTTATTCAACTTTGCTAATTCTGTTATTAAATTTTGCTATCCTTTGCTACTATATACTGTCTTCCAAAATCCACATACTTCCTATCAGTACAGATTGAACCCTTATAATCGCACCTCGCATTCGTCGGACGTTCCACCTCTCCAGTCATACCACTTGCTTCAATTGGTAAGAGTTTCGTAAGAGCTTGGTAAGACGCTTAGAGGGAGGGAGCAAGAGAGTTTCCCACCATTCCACAAGAATTGTAGTCGATAGGGATCATACTTTTATGTTATTTTCTATCTTCTACTGATAATGTCAGGTGAGGTGAGCGATTTCAAGGATTGTGCTTCAAAAGAGAAGCTACAGATAGGCATGTTGTGTTGTGAGGTAGAAGAAGATGAGGAGGATAAAATGTCTTGTTTTTATGGGGGTTTGAGACGAGAAATCCAGGACATAGTTGATTATAAAGAATATAATTCCATTAATAGATTGTTTTATCTTGTTATGTTGGCTGAGAAGGAACTGCAGGGAAGACATCAGATGTCAAAGAACAATTTTAGGAATACGACTACATCGAGAACTTCCATGGGATACACCAAGACTTCACCGAGCACCACGTTTCGGTCTGCTATCCCCTCTGCTGATAGGGCACATTCAGCAGCGCCGTCGTCAACCAAACAAGCAACCGAGGTAAGTAAGTCAGTTCATGCGCCGACACCTGCAAAAAGCTCGTCATCAATTGCTTCCACGGGACAAACAAGGGATATTCAATGTTTCAAATACAAAGGATTAGAGCATATGCAATGAGATTGCCCTAACCAGCGGATGCTGATTGCTACAGAAAATGGTGAGTACACTAGTGCAAGTGAAAATGAAGATAAATTAGTACTTGCCACTAACCATGCAGGCAATGAAGATGGAGATGACCCGCCTAGCGAACACGAATTGAAACCAATAGGCGCTGCCGACACAAGAAAATATTTGAGTATTGTCGTACAACGAGTTTTGAGTGCTCAGATGGAGAAGGCAGAACAGAACCAACGCCACAACCTATTTCAATCAAGATTCGTTGTCAAAGAAAGAGCGTGCCACATTGTCATTGATAGCGGGAGTTATAGCAACCTTGCTAGCTCCGATCTGGTTGAGAAACTCAACTTGCCCACACAACCACACCTACATCCTTACTCCATCCAGTGGTTCAATTCTTGCGATAAGTTGAAGGTAAGTAAAACTGTAAGAATACAATTTTCGGTGGGGAATTATCATGACAGTACAAGTTTCGATGTTGTGCCTATGCAAGCATGTTCTTTACTTTTGGGTAGGCCTTGAAAATATGATAAAGATGTTTTGTACTGTGGGAGAACTAACACATATACTTTCACCCACAATAGTAAGAAGATAGAATTGATACCAATGACCCCTGCTGAAATTTTAAAAGACGATGTAGCACGAGCTGAACAAGCAAGAAAATTAAGTAAATCGAAATCTGAAAATCAACAAGTAGCTAAAGATGTTATTCCATCTAAAAAGGAGAAGATTGGGTCACATGTGAGGAGAGACATCGGTGCTTCCATGCTAGCTACTAGATCTAAAATTTCTGAATTAATTAACCATGAACCTGTTTGCTATGCTTTGATTTGCAAAGAGGTTTTCTTTACACTTGACGAATTGATGACCTCTTTACCTCCTGTTATTGCTAAACTTTTACATGAGTTTTCTGACATGTTTTCCACTGACGTACCCTCGGGATTACCATCTGTGAGAGGAATTGAGCATCAGATTGATTTGATTCCGAGAGCAACATTACCAAACCGTGCACCGTACAGGACTAACCCTGAAGAGACTAAGGAGATTCAGCGTCAAGTGCAAGCCCTGCTCGACAAAGGGTACGTACGTGAGAGTCTTAGTCCTTGTGCTATTCTAGTTATTTTGGTACCTAAGAAGGATGGATCATGGCGCATGTGTCTTGACTATAGAGCCATCAATAACATAACAATTCGGTATCGCCACCCTATCTCTCGATTAGATGACATGCTTGATGAATTAAGTGGCTCTGTTGTGTTTTCTAAAGTGGACTTGCGTAGTGGCTACCACCAAATAAGAATGAAATTGGATGACGAATTGAAGATTGCGTTTAAAACTAAATTTTGCTTGTACAAGTGGTTAGTAATGCCTTTCGATTTAACTAATGCACTTAGTACATTTATGCAAGTAATGAATGAAGTTTTACGCAATTTTATTGGATGATTTGTGGTATTATACTTTGATGACATACTGATTTACAGCAAGTCTCTAGGTGAACAGAAGGAACATTTACGTGCTATTTTTATTGCTTTAAGAGAAGCACGTTTGTTTGGTAACCTCGAGAAGTGCACGTTTTGCACCGATCAAGTTTCTTTTCTTAGTTATGTTGTGACCCCACAGGGCATTGAAGTTGATGAGACCAAGATAGAGGCAATCAAGAGTTGGCCGACTCCTAAAACGGTTACACAAGTGCGGAGTTTTCTAGGATTAACTGGATTCTACCGATGGTTTGTGAAGGATTTCAGCATGATTGCAGCACCCATGAATGAGCTCACAAAGAAAGGCGTTCCTTTCCAATGGGGACAAACACATGAAGACGCTTTCAATCTGCTGAAAGAGAAGTTGACTCATGCACCACTGCTCCAACTTCCTGACTTCGGTACGGTTTTTGAACTGGAGTGTGATGCAAGTGGAATTGGAATTGGAGGAGTGTTGATACAAGAAGGTAAGCCGATTGCCTATTTTAGTGAGAAGTTGTTAGGAGCTAGTTTGAATTATTCTACTTATGATAAAGAATTATATGTTTTAGTTCGAACATTAGAAATATGACAATATTACCTATGGTCGAAGGAGTTTATTATACATTCAGATCATGAATCATTGAAACATATTAGAAGTCAAGCGAATCTGAATAAACGGCATGCTAAATGGGTAGAATTTATTGAATCATTCCCATACATCATTAAGCATAAGAAGGGTAAAGATAATGTAATTGCTGATGCTTTATCTAGACGTTATACCATGTTGTCTCAGCTTTACTATAAAATCTTTGGATTAGACACGATAAAGGATTAATATGCCAATGATCTTGATTTTAAAGAAGCATTTGCACATTGTCGAGAAGGAAGGACTTGGAATAAATACACTCTGAACGATGGGTTATTATATCGCTCTAACAAATTGTGTATTCCGGCAAGCTCTGTTCGTCTTTTGTTTTTATAGGAGACGCATGGAGGGGGATTAATAAGACATTTTAGAGTGAAGAAGACAGAAGATGTACTGGCCACTCATTTCTTTTGGCCAAAAATGAGACGAGATGTTGAGCGTTATGTTGCTCGATGCAACACCTGCAATAGAGCTAAGTCCCGCCTCAATCCACACGGCCTTTATATGCCCCTACCTATTCCTAGTGTTCCTTAGGGAGATATTTCTATGGATTTTGTTTTAGGATTACCTCGGACTAAGAAGAGGAGGGATAGTGTATTTGTTGTAGTGGATAGATTCTCAAAGATGGCTCATTTTATTCCTTGTTATAAGAGCGACGATGCTACAATAGTTGCTGAATTGTTTTTCAGGGAAGTCGTTCGTCTTCATGGTGTGCCACGTATAATTGTTTCTGATCGTGATACGAAGTTTCTAAGTCACTTCTGGAGGACATTATGGCAGAAATTGAGGACGAAACTACAGTTTTCTACAACACATCATCCCCAAACTGATGATCAAACTGAAGTAGTAAACCGTACATTGTCAACAATGTTGACAGTTGTTTTGAAGACCAATTTGAAGATGTGGGAAGAGTGTCTACCTCACGTAGAGTTCACTTACAATCGATCACTATACTCTACCACAAAGATGAGTCCATTCCAGGTGGTATATGGTTTTAACCCTCATGCTCCTATTGATTTATTACCTTTATCATCTACTGAGAAAATGAATTTTGATGCTAAAACACGTACTGAATTTATACTTAAATTACATCAAACAACTAAAGAACATATAGAACGAATGAATGCAAAGTATCAAATTGCTGGTAATGAAGGTAGAAAAGAAGTTATTTTTGAACTAGGTGATTTGGTATGGTTACATTTACGAAAGGATATGTTTTCTGATTTGCGTAAATCAAAATTAATGCCTCGTGCTGCTGGTCCTTTTAAAGTGCTTGCAAAGGTAAATGATAATGCATACAAGATTAAATTGCCTGCAGATTATGATGTGAGCAATATTTTTAATGTCACCGACTTGAAACTCTACCTAAGCGAAGAGATTGACGTTGAGTCGAGGACGACTCCAAATCAAGAAGGGAAGGATGATGAGGACATCACTGCTAAGGACTCATGCTCGTGCTTGAGTTCATCAATTAAATTGTTAGGTGAATTCGTTCCTCGTTACTCAAACAAGTCCTTCTATGAATGGAATACTACTAAGTTCGGGTTATGATTGTATTATACTTAGGAACATCAAAGAAGAGACAGTGGATCAGATAGCCGAGTGAACAAGGGGAGATCAAGATTGCCGACCGGGCACTCAGGAGATGGCGTGTTCAGGCCGTCGACCATGACGATAGGGGAAATCGCTAAGTCCGACTACCAGACCAGTCGGGAATCAGACTACCAAACCAGTCGAAAGTCAAGATCAGTCGGGAGTTGGACTCTAAATCAATTCGAGTTAGAGTCCTAATAGGTTAATCGAGTCAGTCTTAGGTTTAGGGTTTATTTTTGAGTCCTACAAGGATACGGCCCACGTTATAGATGGCATGTCACGTCTTGTAACCCTTATAAATAGATAGCCACCGTCATGGTTAGGACTTGGGTTTTGCTTAGATTATTCTACCATTGCAGTTTCGCCGTAAATCGGTTTGTAGAACCCCAACTTCGAGTACTTCATATTATTATCAGCAATCCAGATTGCGTTTACCTTGTTCTTGCAAAGTTCTTCGATTGTTTACAGGATCAAAACCTTCGTGGTGAGGTCGACTACATGAAAGCGTGGTTGATAACGACTAGACGTGTGGGTGTAGCGATTGCAAGGTTACGATCGCTGATCGGAAGCCTAAAAATGTGAACGTCCACACGTCGCCTCAATTGAACCTATCGGAAGATCGGGCCACTAATCATATTAAGTGGTTGCAGCTAGAGTCATGAAGGGCTTGTAGAACGCTCTGAGCTGCTACCCTGCCCAAAGTCTCTGCAAAATCGCCCATAGACTTTTCGAGGGTGGAGGCCGCTTGCTCGAGGTACTTGGCGATCCCAAAATCTGGAGCCACGCTCGTAGCTCCCAGACGGGCCATCAACTCTCAAAGCTTCTCGATGGTCCTATCCAGCGCCACCGTGGCCTCCGAGCGCTCACCCTCGAGCTTAGCCTTATCAGCCTTAAGGCCTTCAATTTTAGCCTTTATGATGGCCTCCGATTTTATGAGCTTTTGGGCTTTAGCCTCTGCTTGCCACCGGCCTTCGTGCTCTCGATGAAGCATACCCTCTAACTCGGCGGCCCGCCTCTCGGCCTTCGAGGCACGCTGCTGGAGGTCCTGTGTGGCCTGTTTGGCTTTGACTTCATGCTGCCCAAGTGCCCTCGACAGGGCTCACGTCAAAACAAGTACCTTCGAAAGAACACACGAAAAGTTAAAAAAGTGAAGCTAAGGGAAGAGAAAAATGACACAATAAGTTACTACAAACCTAAGCCAAGGCCTCTTCGGCCGCTGAGTATAGGTCCCTTTGATGGTGCCCTGTGGCTGCGGCCACCAGCTCACTTCGAGTGATGTCCTGGTGGGCTCAGACGTAAGGCTTCAAAAGCCCATCCAACACCCCTCCGGGGGAGGAAGGCTTATAGAAAACAGACCCTCCGGTCTGAACCGTCAGAGTCTCCAGCCTTAGACGATGGAGGTACATCTCGAGGAGTGGCGGGGAGTTGAGCGTCGTCACGGCCATCCCCGCAATAATCACCTTCGTCTTCGGAGCCATCCTCTGAAGGCCCTTCTTCAGAGTCGCTCACAGTGCGATCCCCCTCAGAATCATTCTCCGCATTTTCATCCCTAATCTTGTCATCACCACCTCGATGTTGCGCGTCATTAGTGGTGATGAAGTCTAGAAATGAGGAAATATGTATAAGCTACACGCATGAGGTACTCCGAGTAAGTGCTTCGGAAGACTGGGCACGAAGGATGCTTACCTTCGAGGAAAGGCGAAAGCGGAGGGCATAAGGCTAGGTGGAATATGGCCTCCACGTCTGCCAAGGTAACCTCTGGGATGTCGGCCCTCAGTGACACATCTACGTCATCTGCAGGCCAGTCCCTTCTCGGAGTCGACGGCGATGCCCCGCTTAGCCCCTGAGCCTTCGTCGTCACTTCGATCGTCTCTTTGGCTGAAGCATCTATCGTCTGCCTCAAAGTAGGCGATGACTCACGCCTTTGTCACGAGGCCTGTGGAGAGGCTCCCGTGTCGTCTGTTGGGCATTTCCTCTTCGGAGCCCTGGTGCTCGAGGCCAAATCTGGCAGCTCGGGAGGAGTAGCACCCTACTTGTCCCACACTTGGTTAAAGCGCTCCCACTTCTCAACAAGTGTGAGGCGCTTCGACTGCTCTATGGCAGTGGGGAGCCCCACGACTCGCTTCGCCACCTTCACCACCTGTGAAGGGGTGAGTTTGACTCGAGCCACTAAAAAAATTGCCAGCAATTTGAGTTTAACATTACACAAAGAAAAAAGTTGATTGCGTTTTGTTTTGACTTACTAATATCCTTCGAAGCTAGAGACTTCAGCTCTCCGTCAGCAGAGTCCTAGAATTCAACGGGCCATCCCGCCTTGAGCGGAGGGATCCTCAGCAGAATGAACTCCTTCGCCAGATCCCTCATACTCATCCGGGCCACGATTAGCTTCAAGAGTTGAAGGAGGGACTCTAGCGTCAGCTTGCTCGGAGCTCCTTCGGCATGGCAGCGGTAAGAAATAGGGGCATTGGAGGAGCGAACGTGGACATCGTCACCCACGGACACATAGAACCACCTCCGCTCCCATTTTGAGTACCACCTATCATTTGAGTCCTTCGCAGGGAAGATGTTCGAGTACTCATCTCGGAGCTGAAAGTTTACTCTCCCGAAGCCCAACAGCTTTACGGACTTGTCCTCCTGTGGCCGCCGCTTTGGCTGGCAATTGGCTTCGCGAAGCGCTGCGAAGACGTCGGCCTAGCCCTCGCACCCTTCGGCTCTCATCGCCCATTCGAAGATGGCCAACCTCACCACAGCATTCGGCGATAGCTAGGGGAGCTCAAGGTGGAACATCTGCAGCACCTCTCCCAGCAGTTGAGAAGCAGGAAGTCCAAGCCCAGCTTCGAAGAAGGCCTCGAAGATGACCGTCTCATTTTCTCGAGGCACTAGGACTACTTCGCTCTCTGGAAGGCAAACCTCGCACAGTGGCTCGACCTTGTCTTCACACGCCCCCATCATGGAATCTATAGTTGATGTTGTCTTCATCAACTTGAAGGCTTGCTCGCGGTTCCCCTTTGAAGGACCTCACAAATCCTTCACCTTTTGCGCCTTCGGGGTAGACACTAAAGCCTTTGCTACGGCCGTGGCAGCCGCTTGCACTTTGACCGATGAAGACGTCGCTGTGACGTGGAGACTAGGCTTCGAGGAAGTCTTCTTTGTCATCTCAAGTGGCTGACTAAGGGCTTCGCTCAAAGTGGCTGTGAGCGCCGAAGTAGCTAAAGGCACTAAGGTGGCTAAGAGCGCTATAGAGCTAAAAGCTACGGGCCGTAAGTTTGAAAGCGTAAGAATGAACTAAGGGCGTAAAAGGGGTTATATAGCGGTGAAAACTGCCAAGCGCAACCCCAGGTACAAAAATTTCTAACGAATTTTGGCCCCGCACAGCCACTGACATGCGGGACCATGGTAAAATTGGTTACCTCGAAACAGTGCCACGACGGTTCGGCTTCAAAGATTTGACCATTGCCAGCGTCGTTTGGGCTCTCGAGCGTATGTCTAATCAAGGCCCACGCGTGCATTAAATGCTCTTAAAAACCATTGCATACGAGGACTTTGATTTTGCAGGTTAGGAATCGAAGTGTCGAAATTCGGAGTATGGTCGAAGCTCAAGGCGCACCCACCTCTTCTAAAAAACAAAAAGATGAATGCGAAGGTCTACTGTTGGGGGAATTATCTTCCGCCATACTTTGAGAAACTATCAAGAATTAATCAAAGGGCCTGGCACCCCTTCGACGATTCAGAGGCTTTGGCTCCCCGAAGCCCTCAAAGACATTCGAAGCCCTCGAAAGTGTTCGAAGCCTAAACAAATCCTTGAAGCCCTTGGAAGCGATAGGCGGTCGAAGTGCAGATTCCCGAAGCCCTCCGCAATGGAGCCTTCAGAGATACCAGCTCGAAGGGCTAATACCACTTCGAAGTCCTAGATTAATACCGGGGGTATATATTCCTTTTGATGGGACATATACTTTACAACACTACTTATGGTTTTTACTATGCTACCCCTATGTGTATTTATACTGTGTATCACAGGCATCGTTGGTTGTAAATAGAGAATAATAACGTATTACCCTTTATAAATTATGCCTATAAATACCCTCTCTTTACTGCTGAGGAGGGGACCATGAACTATTTCACTCACAAAAATACATATACTCTGGGACGCGCGGTATTACTCCATTCGGAGACCAGCTCCTAGATCAAAACACCTAGACTAAGTCTTAAGCCCTTTGAGGCTTATTGAACCTGTTATGTAATAATTCATTGCACCAACGCATAATAATCATAAAAATGTCAAATTGTACAGTGATTAATGAAGCTGTAATTGAAGCTAAAATTTAAAGTCAAAAGCTATTGAAGAAATTTAACTAGCATTATTATTAGCTTCATTTTATTTAGATAATGTGCTCTATGTATCCAATATTGAAAACACTTAGTTTAGAGCTAGTGTTTATTCAAGTTGGTTACATTTGAGAGAATAATTATAAATGCATTATTCTACATTTGAGAGAATAATTTATTTAGATTATGTCTCTATGTATTCAATATTGAAAACACTCATATCTTTATGATCCGTCTTCGCTACCAATGGTAGTTTTCGTCATGTGTTGTGGCCTATGGGCTTTGCTATAGGCTACGGACTTCGCCGCCTACGACTGGATTCGATACTTATCGGCTATGGCTGTTGCTATAAAAGAGTATGATCTACCTCTAACAATAATAATGTTACGTCAATCCATCGGCCGTTTGACGATTGATGAATCAAGACAGTAGCGACAATTAATGAATCGAGATGGTAGCGAATGCGATCCAGTGGCCACTTTCCAACATTTAATTTAGGTCTCCACGCAAAATTTGATGGCAGCGATCAGATCAGATCCGATCCAAATCTGTGATTCCCTATCAATAATAGTACGATTATGGACAGGCACAGGGGGCAGTTTGAAAAAACTAACCACAGGCTAATCTGAAAATTGGATTGATTAATCATGAGACTTCGCCTGTTGGAAATATTTGCATATTAGTCCCTTACAATTTGCGTATTCAGCTATCCTTTACACATTCCTTCCATTCCCCACTCGGCGCGGCCACTCGACTCCTCCGGGTCTCCTCCGGCGAACCACCCGCCTCCCGCGGCTCCAAGGGCACAGATCGATGGCGGCCGTGTACCGGCGTTTGCTCAAAGTGGTGCAGAAGCACATCGGCATGGGGGCCTCCAAGAAGCACTTCCGCGAGTTCATCGCCGCCGAGTTCCGCAGCCCCGCCGGCACGGAGGCGATGCTAAAGCGCGGCTGCGGCTCGCCGGAGACTACGCGTACCTCCTCGCCAGCGTCCACCACTACAAGGTCGGACCTTCTCTTTTCTGTAGATGCATAATGTTTTAGTATCTCTCATGTTCGATGAAATGCCAAAGAAGAATTCTTTCTCCCTTTCTACTTAGTTCCTTATCTTCTGTGTGCCAAATCATTGCTATGGTGGACTAGTTAATGGATTGATGAATTGAATTGCATTGTGACGCATACTTGATTCATTGTTGATTCGCACTTCCCAGTAGATTCACGTCTAGTTTAGACCAAACCATTTTTTCCATTTTTGCATTGTTGCAACGGCTTCATGTTTCCATTGGCTTTCCATGCACTATGCTAACTCTGCAAATAATGTTTTTTATTGTTCAGGACCTGCTATTCTCATATAATATAGCTGTGGACCGATTGGATGAGATGAAGAAGATTTTGGACAAATCTGCTGCCAGTGTAGGCCTTCAGCTTCCGGATGTCTATCAGTCATAAGGGTTTATTTCTACAGAAATGTGAAACCTTTGGTACTGTATTTTAGCTATGTATTTTTCATGAAACTTTTCTTGCAAGCAGTAACTTTGCTTACAAAATTCCAAATTTCAGTTAGTGCGGAAAGTTTAGATTGTAAGCTGTAAGCAGCTGTACTGTTTCACAATGAGCACTGAAATCTTTATTGAATGATTACATTATCTTGGCCCTGCTGTCACTTGCTCTCCGCACCTGCATCATTGGCTACTCCTTTGTTCTACCATAAAGGCTGTAGAGCAATCTGACATGCTGCATCACTATGGCAGTAAAGTAATCAACCAACATAACTCTTTTTTCTGTCCACTTTAGTGCCAACATGTTATACAGACATGTACCATAAAGGCTGTAGAGCAATCTAACATGCTGCATCACTATGGCTGTAGAGCAATCTAACATGCTGCATCACTATGGCAGGAAAATGTGAACGGTGTGACATGCCTTATAGGTGTAAATTCAGTTTAACACATTTTTAAAATTTCTGGCTGAGGCATACAGTCATGCACTTTCTGTTTATTTATCGTGTGTAATACAAAAAGTTATTTCAATTCATAATGGCCATATCTATGTGCAAATCCTCAGATTTAGATGAGTAATACATATCTATCAGCTCGTGTCCCCAAAATTTTGGGCAGAACTTCTATCTGAACTAATAATTTTTTCAGCATCATCCTCACTGATTTCATCATCAGACTCTGCATTAGATTCTGTTGATGTTTGTGCCGAACTTGTATTTGAACTAATAATTTCCTTGGCATAATCCTCACTTGTTTTGTCCTTATATTCTACGGTAGCTATTCCAGATGTTCCAGCACCTTCAGTTCCATGTTGTACCCAAGTTGAAGCAAAAGGTACTAATCTTTCACCCTGGTTTTTGTTCTTGTCACCTGGACTATCTTCAAATGAACCATAGTCTATGTTCTGAAGTATTGTTGGAATCTGCATACCCCCAATGAGTACTTCCTTGTTTCCCATTTCCACGCCAATCTTTTCCCGCGGGCTAGTCACATCCAGATCAACATATGGAGTACAAAATTCATCTTCCAGTGCACTCTTACCTACCCATGAAAGGAAATCATTCTGGGGTGGAGGGATCTTGGTGAATAACACTTCTACAAAGTTTGCTGCAGTGCTCTTTTGGTAGGGGTTGTCCTTGCCATAATGATATCTGAAGTTTTCATATGTTGTCTGCAGAATTCACCGTTTGAGGAGCCATGGTGAATACCATGGGGATGATGAGTGATTGTCAACGGGAGAGATGATGAGATGAAGAGAAGATGAGAAGAAGTGATGAAGTGAAGATGGAGATGAAGACCTCTGAGGAGACGCGGTGACTTGTCGTGATGGAGCTCGCGTGTGACTCAGGTACACGGACGGACGTTCGTCGGACAGAGGGGTCGCGAGGACGTGCCGGTCCAAT
>KE373045.1:178627-194587 GCA_000418225.1 Zizania latifolia
ATGAAAATCAAGGGCCGGCAATTCTAAGGCTAGATCGTCACCCATGCTCTTGGTAAAACACTCCCTGACCATCTTCTCCAATTTGCTAGTTATTTAGATTAGGTAAAACCATAGTAAGAATTAACTAGTCTTTTGGATGTACAAATTAAGCTAGATAAGGAAAAAATAGAACTTTTGGATGTGCAGATTGATCATTTATTTCTTTTGGATGGACACTGGTGGAGAGAGAGAGTACAAAGTTGTTCTTTGACGGTCATCTTAAGTTGATTGCCTATGAAAATAGTAGTATTTCTGAAGATAGTCACCTAAGGCAGTCACCTCTAAAAATATGTACTTAAAGGTGGTCACCTAAGCTGATTGCCTCTAAAACTAGTTACCAAATGTGTGGTCGCCTTAGTTTGTCCACATTTGGTAACTAGTTTTAGAGACAGTCATGGTAAAACAACCATCTTTGGAAATGATTTTCACATGTGATTGCATTAGTACGACTGCCTCTAAAAATGACCTCCACTATACAAGGGAGGTTCTCCCTTAGGTTGCTCTATAAACCAAGCCTACTTGTAGAGCAGCTCAATCTAGTGACCCAAAAAAAATGCTTAAATAAAGAGGGGAAGGTTTTGATGTCGAATCTTTTGAAGTTTGCTCTTGAAGCTAAGAGTATGGTATTCCGAGTATTTTTTAAGTCTTACTGATTGATGGTATAATTAGGGTGGTTTATGTGATAGAGATGAGCATGGGGTTTTCTATTTGGAGCTCACATGCATTACATCAACTTTGTTGCCAATCTTTCCTCAATTATGTATGTTCAGATGATTCTTCCATTATATTGGCACAATTTGGTATTTTTTAGCCTCTAGTAGGGATTTTCCTGGGTCTAGATCTACATGGAAACTGTCTGCTTACTACTCGAATGGCAAGCCAATCACAGTCAAGTCAATGTGTAATTCTCATGGATGCATGTTTCCTCCTGCTGTAAGTTGTTTCATCACATCTTTTGCTTCATATGCATGAAATGCAGGGCAATGTTTCACTCCCCCCAAAATCCTTAGCAATAGCCATTTAACCATAAACTTGCAATAGATCAGGTGAAATCATGCCCACTATCTTTATATTGGGATCATTTTGCGTGAGACTGCTGGCACTTTCTCTTTTTTATTAAACGGGTAAAACAAAGCAGTAATGGTTTCATATGATGCTGATGTTATTTTATTTAACATTTCCTTCGTGATACACTGTACAGTAGCGCTTTATCAAGATACAAGCATATGTACTGACAACTATCTGCTTGCTTAGCAATCGCATATCACATCTCGTGTATTGTGTTTCTGTTTCTGCCCTCATGTTGCCACGTCACATCTCTGCCACAAGTTTGGACTGGGCCAGTGCAAGATCGAATGATGTAAAGGAGTGAGGAGCGAGCGTGACTTGCATTTGTTCTGCAGCATTGAGTAGCTGGCTTTTGACAGGCACAACCTGCATTGATCGTCATAAGCAAGCTCTGGCTTCAGATGACCAAAACCACAAACTCTACTACACATTGACATGTGCATTACATCTAGAGAGGAATCAGAAATGGTTGCTTACCTTGTTTGGGTTACTGAAAGAATTCTCATCCATCACATTGCCGGATGTGAGAACAGTGGCAGTTGATCCCACTGTGTTGACACGGGCCTGGAGCCCAGCTGCAGAGACAGTGAGGCTCACTGCATCTGACCCAAAGTTTACAATCTGCACAAGAAATTTCAAGATAAATACTTGAGGTATACAATCCTCCTACAGATGCAAACAGGTTGTGAAAAATTGCTAACCTTTACTCTTAGGAAGCTATTTTCAGAATCCTGCCAAGTAATTGCAGATGCTGCCAGAGAACTGGAGTAGCTAGAAGTGATTGTAATTGGATGGATCATAGCACCACTAGATTCACGGAAAAGCGTCTGCATCCAGTAACTAGGAGTTCCATATTGTTGCCAGGAGTTAAATACGATAGCGTCTGGGTTCCACCTGATTGTTTGATACAAACATTATTGCAGTTGTGAAATAAACAAGAACACAAGAAATGAAGAAACCATAAAGTCATAAAAAACTAACGTTTGATCATTATTGTTTACGAAGAGTGGTGCATAACTTGCCATCCAAACAACATCACTGCAAAGAACCAACAAGAGGTTACCTAACAGTAAAGATCTCCTTGCATTTGTTAGTAGAGATTAATAAAGTTCTATCCAGGAAAGCTCAAGTGTGATCAACAGACAGCCCAGAAAGAAATAAGAAGATTGTCTCATGGAAGACAACCTATTCTTCTCCAGTCCAGTGAGGAAAGCAGCCTCTGCCAATGAAGCAAGAAGACTTCCTCTACCTGCATCACTTCTCCAAACAGCATATTCACTAACAAAAGCCTGCAGCCAAAACATATTAATGAAGATACTTAATGGCTAACCAGGATAAGATATCAATAGCAGTGTATCTATAATCTGACAAGTGAATAAGCAAGAGAAGCAACAAGGTTCCCAAGATTATCCAAAACATGGAAACATCAGTACACATGACATAGATGTGCCCTGGATGGTACTCAATTACTGTAAAGAAATAGAGTTCGGAGCGATGATATACGTGATAGATTAGAGGTAGCACCAATTGAAGAAAAGTTTTTCCAACACCGGTTTAGATGGTTTGGACATGTCTAACGGAAAACTCTAGAGGAACCAGTACACAGTGAAATTCTAAGGCATACAATAGTGTGAGGAGAGACAGAAAATACCAAAATTAACTTGAAAAAAGACAATAAAAAGAGACTTAAAAAGATTGAATATTCCTAAAGATTTAGCCTTAAGGTCCTGTTTGGAAGGGCTCCGGCTCCAAACTTCAACATGGAGTATGGTGGAGCCCTTCCAAACACTACTGCTCCACCATTCCATGGAGCAGCCAACTCCACGGAGCAATCTATATTTTTTCACCTTGCCGTGAAGTTCGGAGATAATTACCCGCCTGCCACTGAGCTAATACCCCTTTGCCTGTCTGTTTCTCTCATAATTCAGAAACCTAGCGCATCCCCGTCTTCTCTCCGCTGCACCCTCCCGTCCGCCGCCACCCCCTCCCCGATCCCCATCCACTGCCGGCGCCCCTCCCAGATCCCCATCTACCGCCTCCGTCTCTCCTCGCCGGTCTCCATCCGCTGCCCGTCGCTAGTCTCCATCTGCCGCGCCCTTCCGACCGCGCCGTCGTCCCCATTTCTCTCGCCTCGATGGTGGGATAATCCGCCACCCGCATCTGATGTTCCTCTCCCGCATTGTCCTGCGTGACCTGGACTCCATCGACTCCCCCACCTCCATGGCATCCTCTAAGAAGGTGGTGACGTGCGATGGGTGGGAGTGAAAGCTTCGTGACGTCAAGATTCCCAAGGAGGACCTGAACTGCCTCGTCATGAACTAGAGGGTGGCTGTTTGCATCTGAAATCTAGAGGGGCCAGCTAGTTTTGGAATCGAGGGGAAAATCCCATGACCATAGTCATGTTTGCTCTGCTTGACATCTTTGCATGTGTTAATCAAGACTGTTTATTATATTGAGGGAAATAAGTAGAGATGGTCTATCACTTGATTTGTCAAATTGGATGTTTGCCAAGTGGTCATCTGCTCTTGCCTCTTGTCAATAACTAGGTTTAATGCTGTATAATTGTGTGCAGGTGCTAAAATTTTACTTTGTATTTTGTTATTGGCAATATTTGCAATCATGCGATGTGCAGTCCAAATCTCCTCCATTTTTTGACAGTTTACGTATGTAAAATAACATTTAGATTAGCCATATGAAACAGCAATAGGTCAAAAGGCACTCAACAAGTCAACATTATTCTGTGTGTTCTGCTGAGGTGAATTATGTGTGTTCTGCTGATGTGAATTCTGTAAATTAACAGGAAGTGTTCTTTTACTTTTGATTGTTTATCCTGACTTAAATTCCCATTTGCAGATTCTAGACACAAATCCCCAACTGTATTTTCATCTGCAACAACAGAAGCTAATAGACATTGTATAAGCACGCATTGTATCAATGCACATCGAATCAAGCAAAGGGTATAATATACATTGTGCCACATAAACCATTTTTTATGAAACCATTTTTTATGGAGCTGAAGCTAAACTGCTACCCAAACAGAATTAGATGCTAATATCTGCTCCACTATGGATCTGCTCTACCATGGAGTTTTGGAATAGAGCTAAAAATGGTGGAGTTGAGCCCTTTTAAACAGGCTCTAAATAGGAGTGCATGGAGAGAAGCTATTCATGTGTCTAAACCTTAATTAATAGCTCTTGTTGGATTTTAACTCTAGGCTACCCTAACTTACTTGGAATTGAAAGGCTTTATTGTTGTTATAAATAGAGGGCTAAGGTCATCCCGAGAATATACATAGAAAATTTTCACGAAGTCATGGATAATTAATGTAAAAGATAGATCCTGAAAGGTGGGAGATTTCACAGTGCTTGTAAATCTTCCCACAAATGAAAAGGTCCACAAAGCAATGAAATTCAGGCATACAACGTACCTTGGGCCCATTACGAGATGATCTATCAAATGTATTCTTCATCGAAAACAAAGTCTTAGAATCAGTATAGACCTAGAAAAAAAAGAAGCATCATTAGGATTTAAGAAAGGACAAAAACCTTGACGTTGGCAACAAAAAATGAGAAGAACTGCAGAATAGAACTCTGGAGAATGAGTAGTTTACATGGAAGTCGTATAAATCAGCAGGATGGTCAAGTGGTCTTGATGAAGCATCACAATTTGAAATCATTTGAATGTCTGGATATGCCTCTCTTATAGCATTGTAAAACTTGAGGTAATTACCTGTATAAAGACAAAGAGAATATCATGCATTTACCTAAAAGGAGAATTAAACAGTTGTTCTTTACACAGTGTAAGTAAAACTTGTGCAATACCATTGGAGATTATGATCAAATATAAATAACTGACATCCCAAATTTTAAAAATTGAAAATCGCCACATTGCAATATTTTTGCTACTGGGACTTCTTTTCATGTGTCACTAATTTTAGTTTATTTGCAAGGATAAGAATTGAGAACATATGTTACTATGAGTAACCATTGGCAATGTTTTGTTCTTTACACAGTGTACGTACAACAGAGTAAAAAGGAAAAATAGGAAATGAGAAAAGTGACACTGTATGCAGATTGGAATAGTGTCAGAAAAAAAGTCACCCTATAATGTTTTGTTATGGAGATTATGTGACTAAATTAATGAATGACTTCTCAGGAAACAGATGCAGCATAAAAAATGTTGTGGACATCATTTCCCTTTGGTTCAAGAGCCCAGTGTTGAAGAGAGGATGGCCTAATAATACAATGTGTCCCCTCCGTACGGTATTACCAGAGACATGCCATCATCTATTCCTTTCTTATTCATTCACCTGTCAAGTTTGGGATTTGGTTTCTTATCGCTTACACATTGTGGTTAAACCAAGAAACTCAGTGAATCTAGCAAACTACTGGTATGACTATCATAAGAGAATACTAAAAACGGATCGTCGAGCTTGTGATGCAATCTTCATTCTTATTTCTTGGATGGTATGGAAGGAACGTAATGTCCGTATCTTTGATGGTGTTAGTCGCACACCAGTGGAGGGCTCTTGGTCCATCTTGGAGGAGTGATGGGCATAGAGAGCAGCGGGTGCATCTTTTTGTGAAGTAACCTAATACTTCTTTATAGTCTTATTGGTTTTTTCAACTAGTTAGTTTGATGTGGTAGCATATTTTTTCTTCTGTTGGGTTCGGTTTGTAGCTCAACAACTATGTTTGTTGGTCAACTTTTGTATTCTTCTCCTAATCTTAATAAAATTTGACTGGTATTTTACCGGTCTGGCGGAAAAAAAAGAGCCCAGTGTTGAAAGTGGGGGAAAGAGAGTTGAGTGGTTGATTATCTTCATAAAAAATATTTTAGAGGATTAGCATGGTCCATGTGCATATCCTTCCCCTCGATCGTACACCTTCTTAATCCTTTCAGACAAGGCCTCTTCAACATATGCGGTTATATTGTGAAATGGATAAAATAAGAAAGTAGTTGGAGAATATACCACGGTAAAATTTTTTCCCACAATCTTCATTTCCAATTGCAACATATTTGACAGGGAATGGTTCAGGGTGCCCCATCGCTGCTCTAACAGAACCCCATGTTGATTCTGCGCTCCCCCTTGCAAACTCTAGACTATCCAGTACATCCTGGAGAAAGACAACAAGAGATGTTCCCAAAAAACAGATGGGATTATGACAACTACCTTAGTCTCAATTATGGAAAATATATTTAAATATCATTGCTGCTTGTGAACTTTATGAATTAATTGAGTAAAGAAACAAGCCCAAAACCACCTTTACTTTTATGACACAGAAAATCAGCTCTGTTTCAATATTCATAAAACAAGGGGGAAAGATTTAGCATCATTCAAGGAGACTCATCATATGCAGTTTCATTTTTAGGATCTGCACAGTAAAGATCTTTATATTTTTGACATGCACAGACAAAAGATGGAACACTACTAGGATGGTAGTGAAATACTGAAGTTAGTATCAATTTTCTCACACACCATCTCCATGGTAATGCCCAGCCATAGATAGGACGCTACAGTGGCACAGTGCATTTTAAATTGAATGTACATCTGACATAATATAAACTAGAGAGTTGAGAACATATACCTTTACAAAAGGGGCAATTGCAGCAGTATCAACTTCATCATTATGGCTGATTCCTGAGATTTAAAAGAGCTTAGTAGCGATTAAAGAGGTCAATGGTAGTGATCAAAAGTATAAAAAATAATGGCATTATTTACCATTGTTGAACACCCAGATTGGGGCAGCACCCAGGTCCTCAGAAAGCTTTGATGTAGAGTTCAAAGTTGTCATTAAAAATATATAGAGTTTAAAGGCAACATATGTTTAGCAAGTGATAAGAAAATGAAGAGCAGAAATAATGTGAAATAAACTGGTACCTGGAGAAATTCATAATATCCAAGGCCATCGTCAGTCCAGTAATGCCAAACATCCCCAAAGTGCCCAGGTCTCTCTTCCCATGGACCAATTGTTTCCCTCCACCTGAATGCGTTCCTTAGCCATTCCCCCTCCACAAAGCAACCTCCTACAATTGTTTGAATGGAAATCAAGTCAATAATCCCAGACATGCCTGGCATGTACATGCAAACATCATGAACTTGATTTACAATTGGAAAATACAGCTCATACCAGGAAATCTCAAGAATCGTGGTTTTAAATCCAACATCATGGATATAAGTTCTGTGCGAAAACCATGTCCCTGTATGTGTAAAATAAATGTTGGAAGTACTCACAAAAAACTCATGAAACTTAAGCATTATCACACACTATGGATACATATCTTTCATTTTAAGTTAACAAGATAAATTAATTCAAAGATTTTAATGTCCTAAACAGACTAGCCAACATGTGAATTCAGCGCCCATAAGTATGCATTGACAAGGATTTCAAATGTCTACAGTCTCAGCACAATTACTTCTCTTGTTATATATAATAGCATGCATATCTCCTGCACGATTCTACAAGAAATAGTTGGAAGTGACTGAATCTGCTTGCCTAGTAATTAACTCATCAGACAAGGGGGAAGCAATGAGTTTGGGTGCCACACCAATGTATTTTGTGAGGTAGAGGACTAGGCACCAATATTAGTGCGGCAGCTAGCACTGTCAAGTGAGTGGTGACTACAACTAAAATTCTGAGGACAAGGGGTTGCACACACCACAATTCAACATGACCAACGTGAATATCTAAGAAAAATCATAAGAATTAATGGAAATGAACTTAACGATGAGATTTTTTGTGGAGAGTTGTATGCCTTGTAATTTGTATGCATCTTGTTTTGGAGAATGAGTGTTGTTGACAAGAAGATTTTAACTACAATTAACTGGTGCATCATATTCAGAGGTTCATTCTTCTTTGTATATACAACTAAAATTGAATAATTGATGTTGCTTTTTTGTCAACCCATTTTCTTTCTCCATTAACAAAATTTCACAACAAAATATAATGTACCTTGTACGTGTCTAAAGGCATGAGCGATACTTGATCAAACCATACAACTCCCTTATTGTTAGTTGTGATTTGAAGCCTTGAGGTTCTATTTGTTCCTTTAGCAACCAGCTTCTGCTCCAGTTTTGTCCAATTCGATGCACCAGAAACTCTGCAACGATGAGATCATTTGAACTAACAGCGAGGGGAAAATATTCTTGTTCTCCTGTCCCATATTGAGAGAGAAGGTACTAACGGTATGGTAGCTGAAGCCAGATTTTGCAACCCATCAGAGCTTGTTATTGAAACTGTCAACTCCACAGTTTCCAGGGATTTCACATACATCACTAAATTGTAGATCTTTCCATCTTCTATGTTCTGGGAATAGGTATGACAATTAAGGGGATCATAGTATTGGAAAGGAAGCAACGCAAAAAAGGTAGGGAAGAAAAATTTTACTAAAATTTTGCCCAACATTATTTCATGAGAGCTAACACTACCTGAAAATTGAAACAGAACATGTGGAGGACCAGGTTTTTCTAGTTACTTTTATGAGAAAAAACAACAAAATGGCACCAGTACTATGAGGAGGAAAAACTTAAGATAAAACACATACCATTCCCCAGAACCCTGGGTTGTAAATGCCAACACCACCAGCTGGACAGTTATCACAGAGAACCTCCATCCTTAGAGCAACAGTATTCCGACTGAAACATGATGTTCGATCAGTTGCCACAAATATGGAAGAATCATCTCCAATGATGGACCATGGATCAATGTTCGATGGAGTATGAGGGCCTCCAGCTTCAAAACCTGATGCATAAAACCATAGACTGGTTGCATTAAACCCTGAATGTCAATAATAACTTCTCAAGAAAAGGGCATCCTGTTTTCTGTCCACTTTATGCTCTTGATTTCCAGTTTACAGAACTACACCTATGCTCAAAATTACCCTTTCTTAATTTTTTGTGGAAAATCATAATTTAGTTAAAGAAGCAGCACGGTGAATTGTCACCTAAAGACAATAATGAAAGGAAGCGCTTTTCTCTATTTCACTCCATAGTCCATACTATTTTAGCCATAATCTTATATGAAACCCTGTTTTATGTTCCAACAGACTGCAAAAGCATTGATTCATGTCCATTCAAAACCAAGTTACCTTTTGTTTGGAAGAACCGACAATATAAGTGCATACATTACAAATTTACAATAAAAAATAATTGAAGTACCTCTGTTACTAACAAGTTCTGCCCATATTCCTCCAGCTCCTGCGTGGTTGATCTCCTACAGTACAAGCCAGGATAATTTATTGTGAGAACATAATGGAACATGCGGTGTACCTGGACTATTCTGAGCATGTTACAATTCTATACTTGAGAATCCTAACAAAGTGCCAGAAGAAAAGGACAAAATGATATGATGCAACACAGAATTACTGTGTATATCTCACGTCTTACCTCAAAAAATATTCCAAATAGTGCGTCAGGGATCTGTCGAGCGAGTTGGGGTGAGGCATCAACCTTGAGGACCGCCGTTTGCGTCGCCTCTAATTCTGACGCTAGACATTTGCCACCGAGAAAGAACAGAAGCAAGAAGCAGAAGATGGTAGCCGGTGATGATTCTCTGGAACCCATAGGCTTCCACTTGTAAACACTAATGCAGCCCGTGTGTCTGTTGAACAAATAAGAGAAGATGATATAATAAGTCAATTGAGGTGGATAGTCATACATAAGTAGAAGTTACTAAGACATGGTATTCTTCAGGTTTTCGGCATATTCAGACTATAAAAGAGCTATACCATTACAAGAAACGAAAGGAGCACGCATAGAAGACAGAGATATGTCCAAAACCATGTGTACAAGATAAACCAAACTGACAACCATTTGTGCAAGTACAATTTTAGAAAATCATAAAAGCGCTGACACCAGACTATAAAACTAAACTGTCAATTTGGATAGGAAATAGAAGGCTGAGTTCCAGATGATCTCATCAAATCATCAGGAAAAAGAACGCAAAGACCAATCATTTCCCTTCTATTGGTCGTTTCATCGAACAGGTTGTTTGCATGACCAAAGAACCCAAATTGGAGGGAGAAGAAGACAAATAGAGACATAGAGTGCCTGGGTCTGGGTGAGGAGTAGAAGATTTCATCAAACTCACTCACCATGAGACCACCATCCAAGACCTCAGGAAGGAAAGAAGAGGCGAGCAGTAGCTGGGCTGCTGCGAGGTGTAGGAGCCCGAGAGAGCGCGAGGCTTTGCCGTTAAGTAGAGGCGACCCGCCGGAGTGGGAGATGGGGAGTGGCAGTGGCTTTGAAGGCAAGTGTGCCTCAGGAGGCACGCAAGGGGTGTGGCCCTGTGGGGGGAGAGCTCGGCCGACTGATGCTGATCCGTTGCCGGAGGCGAGCGGCGCGGCGGCGCGGGCAGTTGCTTGCCGGAGCGGGCTTGCGGCGCGGCGGCTGGGTGCGCGCCCACTGCCACGTCGGATTATCCCTAACTACTCTATTTAGTACTGGTATTTATCATGGAATGGATCATCTAACGGCTTCTATGTGTCTGTGGCTGAATCTCTGTGGCCTCAATTGTGTTAGCACATTTACGGATAGTATTATACACCAGTAAAATCAATCTTATTCGTTAATTTAGAAAGATAAATTAGTTTTTTATTGATCATATTTTAGATCTAATAGTCTAATGAATTTGTATTTATCCATATCTTTGGCTGCACTCCTCTTCGTATTGTCAAGCGCGATGTTTTTATTTACCACACGACTGTTGTATAAATTTATAATTTTATTCTGCGTGACTCATTTTTAAGATGATTGACCTTTTCTAACAACACTAATTAAGATGATTCTAACAACACTAATTAAGATGATAATATAAATTATTTTTAATCCTCTGATGGAAAGAAGATCAAGATATGATGTATTCTGCTAACAATAAAATTTCTCTTACACTCTTCCTGTAAGATTTTCTCACAAAATAATAAAATATCCAGATTATGGGCAATACAAGCAGGTTCTGGAATTAATGGTGTACGGGAGTTTAAGCATGCGTGATGCGTTGAAGGCTTTTGCTTGTTTGGCTCTAAACGCAAGGAACATCGCACAACCGTATCGTCAATCAGAGCGATCGCTTGGTAAGGTTTTCCATGCGTGATCGTGATGTTTTTGTCCATTTGCCGATAGTATATCGATCGATCATCGATGAGTCGCTAAAATGAGATGTATGCGTGCAGTGCACAGAAACATACGCACGCATCAATCAATCGATCGAATCGAATCGATTTGATTTGTCGGAAGCATGCGTATGTTGCGTGCCCGTTGGACTAGAACGCCACGGCTAGCTAGTTGATGATATCCAAGAACAAGAATTCCCTCTTGCAAGGCTGCAAAACATGCATATATCTTATAGTTCCTAAACTTTTATTTTTAATACAAAATAAAAATAAAACGATTCAACCAAATGCCTCAGTCTATGCACAATTTTAGATATAAGATTTCTTAACTAGTTTTAAAAAATATACATCAGACGAAATCTAAATTTGTTAAATGAGTGTCTGATTAACTCTCATACCACAATAAAATTTGAATAATATGGTTAGGGATAGAGACATTGAAAGAGAATGAACTGAAGCAGTTAGCACAACCAACCTCTTGTTTTTCCATTTACGATACCCCACTACCTTCTAGTTAGGTAATAGTTAAAACTAATCTAGACCGTTGGTTAAGTGTGTTTAAAATAATTAATTAAAAAATAAAATAGGATAATCGGCTTGATTATGAAAAGTAATCTACATGCATGTCGCCCGCACAGAAAGTTTGCTGATTATTTTCTTTTTTCTAGTACATGCAATAATTAATTTGCTAGCATACGAAGAAAGGAATTAATTGCTGCATGTATGTGGGCCCGCACATATTAAAGAAAAATTATATGACCTATTACCTCTAGGAGGTAATATGTTATTGATATCAAATCTGAACCGTTAGATCATACAGATTAGATGGTCCACAAAATTTGAGGACACCATAAAATTCTTCTTCTAAATTTATTGAATGGAGCAGTAGCATGTACATGACTACAGTATTATTAAGCAATTAACATTGTTATCCGTTAGTATTAGAAGCGTGTTAGCTCATAAGCCGGGTTCCATATACTGAAACGAAGGGGCGTAGAGATTTCAATTTAAACTAGTACTAAAAGTTACCTACAATGTTTAAAAAAGGATAAAACTACTATCCGGACGTCCAATATTTTACTAATTATTAGACGCTTCACTGAAACATTCGTATTCAACAGGTAAAACATAGCATAAATATTCATCTTTAACAGGTAAAATATCCATCTTTAACATGTGAAACATTTATCTTCAATAGATGAAACATTTGAAATAAAAAAAGGATGAAAAACATTTGAAATAAAAGGGTAAAATATTTAAAAAAAAGGTGAAACATTTTTTCTCCCACGTATGAAACATTGGGTTCTAACTACTGTAAACATAAAACATTCATCTTCAATAGATGAAACATTCGAAATAAAAAAGAGAAAATAAACTGGGTCGATTTACTGGGCTGTGCGGGCGTCGCTAGGCTAGACTTCCGACGCGATGGTTTGTATTGGACGTCCTAAAAAACAATTTCATTAAAAAAGAGATAAAAAGTTATTGATAAGTCTGATATGTAGGTTTAAGGTTTAGGTTCAACTACATCTTCAGCACCTCATCTAATGCTTATGGATCATGATGCTTTCTCTCTCTCTCTCCTTGTCTTTCCTAGTTAAATTTCTGCAAGTGCTTAATTCCTGATCATATTTTTGGCAGATTGGTGTGATTATTATCCATCTTATCTATGTGTGTTAATGGCTTCCTTGAGTAACTATGGGTTTGTTGAACAAAATGGCCACTATTTGTGTTGCCTGGATCGACGAGCATCTCAAAAAATGAAGGATACATCATATTCCGCAGACAAAAGTACAGATGTCTCAACTGAGAATTTTAAGCAACTTCCATATCATCACAAGAGCAAACAACGAAGGAAATGTGGCTCGTTTTCTAAAACATGCCAAGCCCTGTGGCCACTTACCAAAATTCATATATGATCAGCAAAATTCATACATGGTATTAGTAAAATTCTGCGGCCACTTAGCAAATACTAGTATGCATTTCTGCAACAGAAGACACGTACCACTAGAGAAGAACGTGCCTTCACACGGTAGAGTAAGGCTCTATTTATTTCAGCTTGGGATTATAATAATTCAGCTTATAGAAAAAAGCTGAGTTGGACCAGTTTACTAAATTGTTATAATCTATACTCTAGATTATAATAAGCTGACATAATAAATTGGTCTGTTTGTTTCAGCTTGTGAAAATAAGATAGATTATTATAATCTCAAGCTGAAACAAATAGATCCTAAATGATAAAACTATCTGTCTTCTCAAAAGAATAATACATCTGCTACGAGAAAAGAATGAAAATTAGTCTTAGGCTTAAGCAGTTTAAAGAGACAAAGAAAAGAAAGAAAAAAATTGTCTGAGAGAAAAGAAATAGATTTTGTATGAAAAAGATAATAAAAAGATTGTCTGAGCCCAGGTTTGAACTGGGGACCTCTAGTGTGTGAGACTAGCGTGATAACCGACTACACCACCCAGACATGCTGTTTTGTGATGTGATCTGAAGAAAATGTGTGAAAGTAAACGAGAGGAATCTACCCTATAACATACCAGAAATCTCTGCAAGAACACTTCCGTTCATGATGATCTCTGTACCATATACCCGAGAGACGAGCTTGGCGCTCTCATGGCAATCGACACAAACCAGGAGGTTGTTGATGATCCTGATGGGCACTCACAGAGCAGAAACGATCAGAGCAAAGAGGCAATGGCGATCCTCTCACTGTGGTAGTAGGACAGTGTATCACCGTAGGTTGTCCTCCTCCACATCAAACAACTTAGACTTGGTGCTCACGGAGAACTCCATCGATGTGTAGAATGCTTGACCCAGGGCTCGTGTCAACGCGACTTCATCTCCTTCATCGCCTTCATCGCCTTCTTGGCTCCCTCCCATCGGCTCGTTCTTGCAATGAAGTTCAAAATCAGGGCATGATTTCCACTATGATCTAGCTCAAGTCGCATCAATTCTGTGATCATACAGTTCATACTCTCGCCGAGCTCCAGCGTGTTGCCATGGATACCACAAGCCCAGATGAGATACCTGTATAACATGACAAAAGTTCATACATTTCACACTCGTCTACTCGATTTTGATTGAGACGCCCCAAGCTATTCAAAAAAAGGTTAATTGTCCCCAAATTTGATTGAGATGGATCCATGGATGAGCTGCCATGCTTATGTGACACCCAAACTAATTATTGAACAACTTCCATGACCCACCACCTTTAATTTTTTCATTTCTAGCAAACCAACCATCAAAGAAACCTACAAACAGGATCACATAGTTCTCTGTTTGCGCATTTTAATTCTCTATTTGGGCATTTTAAATATACAATTATGCCAATTAAGTGCTCTAGAAAAGAACATAATTATGTGACACGTAGAATAAAAAGAGAATAAAACAATGTGTGCAGTATAAAAATATTCCCTCTGATTTTTTATATGCATTGTTTTGAACTTGTATACAAGAATTAAAAAAATAACCGAATGTTAACTGTCGGTGAATCACTGATCAGCCCACCCACAGGGTACCTAAGGTGATGATTATATATGTGTAAGGGAAGCGCAAAGCCTTTGAACCCGATGATCGACTCTAGAACACAAGAGCCAAGGTTTATACTGGTTCAGGCTTTCCGGAGGATAATAACCCTACGTCTAGTGCTTTTGTGTATAATATGATGGTGGATCTTACAATACGATGCAATTAAGTTATGGAGGCTTAAGGCGTCGAAAGCAAGAAAAATATGGTGAAGCTAGATGACTAGATGAGATGAATAGATGCCTCCGGGGAGGTGTCTCGTCTTTTTTATATACTCAGGAGACGAGCCCAATAACCCAGGACTCTATCCCGAGTACTCAGGTGCTAAATCTCTAATTATAAGGATTCTGATATAAATAAATCTCTTGATGCCATATCCGAAGTCCGGTTACCCGATAATGACTTAATATTCCTTATCGATGCTGAACCCCTCTCCATAGGCCGTACCGGATGGTCAATGCTGGTCTTGGCCTACCCTTGGTCTGGATTGATAAGCCCAATCGTGGGGTACCCGGAGGTTACATCCCCGACAGCAGCCCCCGAGCTCTTCTCAACTTGGTTGAAGAAATCTTCGAAAAAACAAGCTAGGAGGAGCTCTCCTTCAATCTAGAACTTTGACACCTTTACTGAACTCTGATGGTCTTGAAAAAGCTTTTGATCTCTTTCTTTCATGTGAGGTGCACCGTGTAGGTACACCCATACGGTGTAGCCTCGAGCCTCAAGTTAAATAGAATATTTAGCTCGAGGGTCAAAAGATAACCTGCAAGAAAATAACCCTTTGAAACTTTGCTTGATGAGCTTGTCTTCTGTTGGTGATGAGGCCTTGCTAGAAAAAAGGCAGTGGCTGAAATCTTAGACTTGTGGTGATCTCGAGAGTGGTTGATCTTGAATTTTCGAGTATGTTGATGTTCGGCCGCTTGGGCTCTCAGTCGTCTAGGTGCTTCAGAAGACAGGGTTTATCGGGCTCGTGGGTCCTCGAGCGCGCCAGCCCCTGAGCACTCACACCTCTGGTCAGGTGATGTAGGACCGAAAAGGCGACCAAAGGGGGGTGAATGGGCGCAAATTAAAACGTAGTGGAAAATACGACTACCCCTAAAACTTCTAACAACGAGAATATCAGCCTTGCAAGTGACTTAAGAAAGTGACTTCTAACAACCATCTGTGGTGCTCGGTCATGTGTCTCGAGCATCCTGAATCCATGATCCATATGCCCT
>KE373045.1:203641-215863 GCA_000418225.1 Zizania latifolia
GTGTTGTTTCATCATGCCGCGTCGCGCCCTCCGCCTGCCCCGGAGACCGGAGTCTACGACGGCCAGGAGCCCAGGACGTCGTCGGTATTTCGCCTGCTGATTGCTTTACACATACGCGTGTATACTCGGCTGACCAAGTTTTTATTGTCCATGAGTTGTTCGATGAAATGGCACCACCATGAGCTTCATTTTCGGGAGACTGCAAGAGGAAGACCCCAGCCGGTTCCCCAGCCGGTTCGTCCTTCTCCTCCCTTGCTCCTCTGTCCTTTAGATCGAGATTCGCTTCTGTTTTGTTGTTTAATCGGCAAAACAGGCTCATGTTTCCCCAATTGGGATCCAAAATCGACATTTTTCTTCTGTCGCTGGAAGAACCCTCCCTTCCAACCGAACGGCCCTGCTAGTAAATTTGTCCTTTAATTAATCCTCTTGCTAAGATGCACCAACAGCCAAGATTCCAATATGATTTTACTGTTGTGGCTCTTTTGAAACGCCGCCGTGAATTGTAAATGAGACAGTAAAATCTTTTGTTGTATCTTTTGCCACTAAGTAGTACTCATGCACAAAGGATGCAATCTCAAGCCCTCTATTAGAGCAGATCCAAGCTAGGACATGCTTACAAGGCTTGCCAGTTAGCTGCAACACTCTACATGAGCATGTATGCTCCTTGATGTCAACAGAGTGCCTTTTAGTATTGTTAGATTCATCTACCAAGGTGATCTCTGCACAATCATCACTGCTTCTAGCCACCTTGACAACTCTGAGATTGCTGCTCACTTGATTTAGCTCCTTGAGCACATTTGGTAGTATGTCAGTTACCATCTGAAGAGCTACATTTCTCCTGAGGTACCTTTTCTCTATTATAAGCTCCCTTTACCATCAACCAGTTCATGCAGCAGCAAGCCCCTCAAGTTTTTGATCTGGCTGTTGAAGTTCTCTGACACATTATTTGTGAGGTAATCACACTTGCTTAGCTCTAAAAATCCACATCTGTACCAAATCCTGTTGTGATTGATCTCAAGGTACTCTATGGCAATAGGAGAGTGCTCATAAATTTTCCCTAGATGTCATCTGAACTGGGACTCTGTGTAGCTTCTGGCTGCTCGATACAAATGCTCACTGAAAACATATCCATAAAAATGCTCTATGAAGTTAGCATATAGATGCCTCATGCATTCTCTGTGCTCAGCTGTTGAGAAAACCTTACTTACTGCTGTTTCTAGCCCTTTGCATGCATCAGTGGAAATGACTAGGCCCTTAGGGCAACCAATAGTAGCTCTCAAGTTCTCCATGAATCAACACCAGTTGTCTTTTGTCTCAGAGTGAAAAATAGCAAAAGCCACATAGTACAATCAGTTGTGACCATCTACTCTAGTTGCACTGGCCAGCTGACCAGTATACTTCCCCTTCAAGCTTGCAACATCTACTCTAAGATATGGTCTACAGCCAGCCAAGAACCCGTCTATGCATGGCCTAAGTGTAACAAAAATCCTCTTAAAGCACATCTCTTCTCCAATCTTCTCAACCTCTATTTCAATTACACTGCTAGGCTGACAAACTTCCATCCGTGCCTTCCAGTTGAACAACTCTTGGAAGCTTTCCTCATATCTATCATGTATCTTCTCTAGGGCAAGCTTCATACCTGTCCATGTCTTGGAGTACTTTAGCTTTATCCCATAATCAGACTATAGTTTCTCCCTAGCTTCCTTTGCCCCTTATTTAGGTTACTCTTCAACCGTTCAGTGAGTCTCTCTACAACCCACTCGTTGCTTGCTATTTTCTCTTCAACTAGCTTTCTAGTTGGATAGGTGTGTTCAGTAGGTAGCACTTTACCAAATGATTAGTTAACAATCTACCAAACAAAATTAAAGCTAACTGATAACACATACCTAAATTGTACTGCTTCCAGCAAGCCTAGAAGCATGGATCCTCCAGGGGTAGGTGCTATGTGCACAATTGGCAATAAACCTTGATGGATCAGTCTTGATCTTAGCAAACTCAAATCCTACCACAACTGCATGGTGTCTTAGAGCTTTTCTAAATGCCTTGATATCAGGAAAAAGTGCACCCTTCACAATTTGTGGGTTCTCAGGGTCATGCTAGACATTGGGGGCTTTAGGATCTGTATCATCGACCTCTGGTTCAGTATGAACTAATGAAGGGCTAGCCTATGGGCATGGTTTAGCCTGATCAGTAGGTCTAGGCTCTTGGTCACTAGGTCTAGACTTTGGGTCAGTGGGTATTGAGAAGTAAATGAATTCATCATCAACCCCACATATGCCCTAGCTTTCTGATCTGCTGCTTTATTAGATGCAGACACTCTAGCACCTTGGTTAGTTTGAGTAGCACTACCAGCAACAGGTGTCTCATCAAGGGGTGTCTCACCAACTGGATTATCATCCCTAGGTGGCTCACTAACAGGTGGAGGCACAACTAGAATAGGGAATAAGCCATCAATGTCAGGCTCTACATCTGCAATGTCAAATACTCCTACAACTATTTGACACCTCATCTCTGGTTTATACATTTCAAATAAATCACTCATTTGCTGCTCACTAACAAGCTTGACATCCTCATGCAAATTCTTGTCAAAAAACCAAACTTGATAATATTGTGTGCTTGAACATTTTAACTCATTTCTTAAACTAGACATTAGCATTTATAGAGTAAATGAGCCTATCTCCATCTTCCAATTGATAACTTTGTCGATTTGATAAGATTTTCTACCAGCCGAATCGGTTGTGATAAATGCCGGATAGCTTATTTCTACCCCGAATAGCCAGTGCCTAGAGCATTTGCCAAATGCAACAGATTACATCTACAGAAATACCGGTCAACAACAAATTTAATCCTAAATCCCTAAATAGTCAGCAGCAATTTAACCCTAAACCATACAGCGCCACGTCGGCTCTACCCTAAACCCTAGCTACTACACGCGCGAAAGCCATTGCGTAAGAGGGGACGGGAGTGCGTACCTGGTGGAGTCTACCTCCGTCGCCAGTAGCTTGTTCATCGCATTAGGGTTCTCCATCGCCGTCAGTGCCTAGGGTTCATGGGAGTTGGTCGCGGGAGTTGGGGATTCTAGAGTAACTTTAGCGCATGCACGTCGGGCAGAGTAACTTCAGCTGATAACGGTTAGAGCAAGGGCAATGTGGTCAATACGAAAAAGCCGACACGTGCAGGTGGGCCCGTAGCCGCCACAGGTGTACAAAATGGTATGGTGGAATGAATTCGTAAATAGTAATGGCATGGAGAGATCCAACAAAACAGTTATGGTCAGTCACTTGACCTACGGAGAGAAGGTTCATGGACAATTGAGGAACAAAGGAAATATTAGGTATAGAGAAATGAGAATCATAAAGAGAACCATGATGAGTGATATGACAAGAAGTACCATCAGCTGTCTGAACAGAAACTTTATCATTAACTAGCTTGTAATCAGCCAACTGTCACTGATCTGTTGGGTTATGGGGAGGCTACGCTAGCACTTAATTTTAAAAAATTACCCCGTTAGCCTAGAAACCATGCGTGTAATTGGATCATGGATCATTACCTTGAGCCTCGAGACGCGCTCGGGCAGCGGAAGTAGAGTTGAAGTAGTGCGTCCTCGAACAGCTCTTCTCCCGACTCCGTTCATTCGTCGGCGATCCAGCGATGAAGACGACGCGATCCTCCGATCTGGTGACCTCCACATAAGGAAGACAAGCACCACTATTGGAGTAGTGCCTCCACGGTATCCACACATCCGGGGACAGGATCACCTCGCGCCGGCGTGCTAGCACCACTCGCGAGATACAGGAGATCGATCACAACACTTGCAATCGAGGAGAGAAGAGAGGTGTCGGCTAGGGTTCTCAACCAGGAGCAACAGCAGCAATAACCAGCAGCCTTTTCGTGCTTGCCCCACCTCTCTTTATATAGTGCCCCATCGTGGGCCTTTAATCTGTATTAAAGCCCAACAGATCTAATCTGTTCGCCTAGCCCAGAACTTTCGGCTATAGCCAGAACTTCCAGACCCCGGAACTTTGTAGCCAGAACTTCCGAAAATGACCTTCTGTATCGAATTAATTCTCGACCCAGAACTTTCGGCTACAGCCAGAACTTTTGGTTCGTCTAGAAAATCAAATACTAGGGCTGGTCCAAAACTTCTGGTCCTACCAGAACTTTCAGATGCTCCAGAATCCAGAACTTTCGGCTACAGCCGAAACTTCTGGTTCCCCTAGAATTTTCTTGGGCACAATTCCATCAATCTTCCACTTGCACAAGAACCAATTCTTTACAAGATTTGAATTCCATCCCCTTAAGCATGCGACCCGATAGGTTCATATGCAAATGGCTACAACCTCGGAAACCCTTTTCGGATCGTCGGATCAATAGTGGTACCTAGCAGCACATATTGACCCCCGAAAGCATACAAAGTCAAAATCATACTTTCTAAACCTTGATATACTCACACACCAATCCCTTTACCACACGACATCAGTCAAGCTCAAGGCGAGATTCGTGCCACCCTTGTTGGTATCTCGACACTTCACTCGATCAAGTAGTGAATTCAATCATGATCAACTCTTTGATCATAGTGGCATGGCCATGCACTTTCTAATCCGACTACCTCGAGGGGCCCAGAGACGTCTCTCCCGTTATGTAGGAGGGGTAAATTTCATCTTGACCGCTCACATCCCACGACATGTTTCGCGACACACCTGAAAGCAACCTTTATAACTATCCTGTTACAGAATAGCGTTTAGAAGCCCCTAAGTGTGCTACTACACATTCTGGAATCAATGACGACCTCAGGTCTAAGGATTCTGCAGGTACACCATTTGAGATGACAACTGATGGCACTTATGAAATAACAATCCTAGCAGTATCTCAAGGTGGGTCTATCCAACTTCATATTCACCAACATGAGTCTACATCACTGATTTGATATCTCTATGTGCTAATCTATAAATCATCACTGTCTCACATGACGATATGAGATTAGGGATCATTTAGAACAACATCATAACACAAAGAGTCTCACAAACAAGTCATCAACTTGCTGATCAATGTAAAAGATATTTATTCAAGGAAGAAGATAACAAATTATCTAAATGTACATCAGCATAGACAAACTAACTTCTTCTCACACACACTCGAATCACTCACGAAAGTATCTAATACCCATAGAGCTCAAGTGCGCCTCATGCTTGGGCTGTGAGAGAAGCTTCGTCAACGAATCGGCTATGTTCAAATCCGTGTGCACCTTGCATATCTTCACATCACCTCTATCTATAATCTTACGGATCAGGTGATAGTGCTGCAGCATGTGCTTGGACTTCTGGTGCGATCTAGGCTCCTTGGCCTGCGTAATGGCACCACTATTATCACAATACAGGTCCATTGGACTGGATGCACTAGGGACAACACCAAGCTCATAAACAAACTTTCTGATCAAAACTGCCTCATTCGTAGCTTCCGAAGCTGCAATATACTCGGCCTCTGTCGTTGAATCTACAACCGTTTCTTGCTTGGAACTCTTCCAACTCACTACGCCTCTATTGAGACAGAACACAAATCCAGACCGTGATCGCGAATCGTCCTTGTCAGTTTGGAAGATAGCATCGGTGTAACCATTTATAACGAGCTCCTCCTCACCTCCATAGATCAGGAACATATCCTCAATTCTTCTCAAGTACTTAAGGATACTTTTTACTACCGCCCAGTGGCTTTCACCCGGATTTGACTGATATCTACTCGTAACGCTTATAGCATAAGAAACATCTGGATGTGTATAAAGCATGGCATACATGATGGATCGATTGCGGAGATATATGGGATCGCACTCATCTTCTCTAGCTCATTAGGTGTCGAAGGACACTGAATCTTGCTGAGAGAAATACCATGTGACATTGGCAGAAAATATTTCTTAAAATTCTGCATATTGAACCGTTTCAATACCTTGTCAATGTACATGCTTTGGCTTAATCCAATTAACCTTCTCGATCTATCTCTATAGATCTTTATGCTCAAGATGTATGCTGCCTCTCCAAGATCTTTCATTGAGAAACTTTTTCTCAACGAAGAATTGACAGTATCTAGCATAGGAATATCATTTCCGATCAACAATATGTCATCTATATATAAGACCAAAAACACAACTAAGCTCCCACTAGCTTTCTTGTAAACACAAGGCTCTTCTTCATTTTTTATGAAGCCAAACCCTTTGACTACCTCATCAAAACAAAGGTTCTAACTCCGAGAAGCCTGCTTCAGCCCATAAATTGACCTTTGCAGCTTATAAATTTTTCCAGCATTCTGTGGATCATCAAGACTTTTAGGCTGTGTCATGTACACATCCTCACTTAGGTTTCCATTAAGGAAAGTCATCTTAACATCCATTTGCCATATCTCATAGTCATAAAACATGGCAATTGTTAAGATGATTCGGATAGACTTTAGCATTGCGACGGACGAAAACGTTTCATCATAATCAACACCTTGAATCTACTTGAAACCTTTCGCCACCAATCGTACTTTATAGATGTGAACATTTCCATCAACGTCTATCTTTTTCTTAAAAATCCATTTACACTCGATAGTTTTTTCCACCATCAGGTGGATCGACCAAGTTCCAAACTTGATTCTCTCGCATGGATTCTAACTCGGATCTTATGGCTCCAAGCCATTTCTCAGAGTCTGGTCCCATCACTGCTTTCGTATAGGTCTTAGGTTCATCATTATCCAACAATAATATGTCGCGCTGCCCAGTGGACAAAAACGCTAACCGCTCGGGCGCACGACTCAACCTCTCTAATCGACATGGGCTGGTGTCTCGACAACAGGTTTTGTAACATCTTGCATGTCGAGGTCCGGTTTAGTAGGAGTTGAAATACTTTCTAGTGGCTCTCGAACCTCTTCGAGACGCACAGTGCTCCCACAAACCCCTTTCGAGAGAAGCTCTTTCTCCAGAAAGACATCATTCTGGTAGATAAACACTTTGCTTTCTTCCCAGTTATAAAAGTAATATCCTTTGGTTTCTCTATAATACCCCACAAAGAAGCATTTATCAGATTTGGGAGTGAGCTTATCAGAGGTCAAACGCTTTACATAGGCCTCACAACCCCAGATCTTTAGAAAAGACAGCCCGAGATGCTTCCCAGTCCATATCTCATATGGTGTCCTCTCTATAGATTTAGATGGAACTCTGTTTAGTATGAAAGCAGCAGTTTCTAAAGTGAATCCCCAGAAAGACAATGGAAGATCAGTTTGACTCATCATCGATCGGACCATGTCCAACAAAGTTCGGTTCCTCCGCTCGAACACTCCATTCCACTGAGGTGTGCTGGGTGGAGTCAGCTATGGAACAATTCCACACTGCTTCAGATGATAGTTAAACTCATGGCTCAAATATTCACCTCCACAATCCGATCGTAGAAATTTAATTGTCTTGCCTGTGTAATTTTGTACCTCATTTTGGAACTCTTTAAACTTTTCAAAGGATTTCGACTTATACCTCATTAAGTAGACGTAACCATATCTACTAAAGTCGTCGGTAACAGTTATGAAGTACTGGAATCCACCTCTGGCTGTAGAACTCATTGGTCCACATACATCAGTATGTACAATGGCCAACAATTCATTTGTCCTCTGACTTTGACCAGTAAAAGGCGTCTTAGTTATCTTGCCAAGTAAACAAGACTCACATGTGTCAAACGATTCAAAATCAAATGACTCCAAAAGCCCATCTCTATAGAGCTTCTGCATGCGCTTCTTATTTATATGACCCAAACGACAATGCTATACATGGTGGGATTCAAATCATTGAGTCAAGGTTTTTTGTATTAATGTTATAAACACGTGTATCCTCAAGATTCAGTACATATAAGCCATTCAACAATGGACAAACACCATAGAGCATACCATTCAAAAATATCGAACAACACTTGTTCTTTATTACGAATTCAAAACCGTCTTCCTCTAAACATGACGAAGAGATAATGTTTCTGCCCAAGGCAGGAATAAAATAATAATTATTTAACTCCAAAACTAATCCTGAGTGTAGCGACAAAGAATAGACGCCGACGGCCAACGCAGTAACTTTTGCACCATTGCCGACGTGAACATCTAATTCGTCTCTTGCGCACTTCCTAGTCCTTTTCAGCCCCTGCAACGATTTACAAGTGTGAATCATTGATCCGGTATTAAATATCCATGAATCACTTGGACGAGTAGCAAGATAAATTTCAATAACATTTATATCTGAAGCGGAAGTCATACTTCCCTTCTTTTTCTTTTGTTCTTCCAAGTACAACTTGCAATTCCTCCGCCAATGGCCAGGCTTATGGCAGTGGTGGCAAGTGTCAGAGCTAGTAGGGCCCAACTTGGACTTTCCAGTCGAATTAGACTTAGAGCTCGAGATCGCATCTAAAGCTTTAGCCTTTCCCTTACGCTTTCTTTTCTTACTTTCCTTTTGAACCATCATCACATGATTAGGATTTTTTCTAAGGCTTTCCTCGGCTGTCTTGAGCATCCCATGCAATTCAGCCAAGATCTTCTTCATGCCATTTATATGATAATTCATGATAAACGGCTCAAAGCTCGCAGGGAGCAACTGAAGAATCACATCTGTGGCCAAATCTTTATCAAGTTTAGAGCCAAATTTCTCCGTGTTCTCAACGTAACCAATCATCTTGATCACATGAGGACTGACTGGACTGCCTTCTGCCAACCTATACGTAAACAAGGACTTTGAGACATTATACCTCTCAGTCCATGCTTGGTTCTCAAACATGCCCTTCAACCCCACGATCATATCATAGGCATCCCTGTCCTTATATTGCTTCTGAAGCTCAGAGGACATGCAGGCAAGCAAGAGACAGCTGACATCAATTGAATCACTAGCGAACTTCTTATAAGCCTGCCTTTCAGCAATTGGTGTATTATCCGCTGGTTCATCGGGGTGGGGTTTCTCTAGAATGTAATCCTTATTCTCCTATTTGTGAACGATTCTCAAATTCCTGTACCAGTCTATAAAATTTGTTCTAGACAATTTCTCCCTTTCAAGGATAGGTCGCAAATTAAAAACGGGAGTATTCTTTGTAGTAGGTGCCATGATCTACAACAACAATGCAAGGTTCAGCACTATGCTATGTTAATCTTCTATCAAATAAAAGATATGCCACAATATGTAAAATGATCGCTTTCCCTCTAATGACACATTGTGGAACAAGATCTATATTCAACTAACTTCTAGTGAGAGATTAGTGACATAGGTAAGCAACACTTTGCTAATCACATCTCTATGTGACTCTTGTTCGTTGGGGTGGCATCTAATGTCCGACTCTCAACTCAATGCCCCAAAGCCCAAAACCGTTTTGATAGCTTGGTTAAGCAAACCAATACTATGCATGTGGTGTCCGATATCCACCCTAACTGATAAAGATAAAAGATGACACCCTGCTTTGGCAGACCCATCATCGATGATCGAGAACCTTAGTAGGTGCAGCTATTGGAAAGAGCATCAATACTTAATTTTCTGAGTAAAACTATTCTAACATGGTAACGATGTCTACCACATACGGAACATGAAAGAATAGCATGACAGGAACATAAGTAAACATCGCATGCAATCATATTAACCGTGACATAGTATGACCCTCTAGTATAGTGATCTCCATCTCCATGGTTCCTATCCATCGGGTCATCACGCTTTAGGCCTCCATGAACCTGTATCAGCCTATTATATCTAATAGCACTATATTTATTACATGAGCTGAAGCATCACATGTCGACGCGCAGGTCGTACAACATTTGAACAGCCTTGGGCTGTAATCAATCATGATGCACAGGCCATGTTATTACAAGCGAGTATCATATACTTTGCAAGGCCATACCAGTCACAACATTTCCTGCAAAAATGAGTTAGGCGGAATCTAGATGTGACTGAACTGGACCTGGAACTTCTGGCCAGTAGGCCCGAAACTTCTGGTCGAAGGGCCCGAAACTTTCGACTCAGGGCCGGAACTTCCGATATCAACCTTCTGACTCGGATTTAAATTGACCCAGAACTTCCGGGTCATCCCGGAACTTCCGAAAATAACCTTCTGTACGGAGTTTATTTCTATCTGAAACTTCCAGACTCAGAACTTCTGGTCTAACCGGAACTTCCGAAAATAATATTCTGTATCGAAAATTATTTCGGCCTGGAACTTCTGGTCTAATCGGAACTTCGAGAAAATCCGACGCAAAAACAATAGATCTAATTTATTTCCATCACATATCACCATATGTGATCGATCCAGATCGAACACTACGCACGTAGGCTCTGATACCACTGTTGGGTTATGGGAAGGCTACGCTAGCGCTTAATTTCAAAAATTTACTCCGTTAGCTTAGGAACCATGCGTGTAATTGGATCATGGATCGTTACCTTGAGCCTCGAGACGTGCTCGGGCAGTAGAAGTAGAGTTGAAGTAGCGCGTCCTCAAACAGCTCTTCTCCCGGCTCCATTCGTTCGTCGGCAATCCGGCGATGAAGACGACGCGATCCTCCGATCTGGTGACCTCCACGCAAGGAAGATGAGCACCACTATTAGAGTAGTGCCTCAACGGTATCCACACGTCCAGGGACAGGATCACCTCGCGCCGGCGTGCTAGCACCACTCGCGAGATATGAGAGATCGATCACAACACTTGCAATCGAGGAGAGAAGAGAGGTGGCGGCTAGGGTTGGCAACCAGAAGCAACAGTAGCAATAACCAGCAGCCTTTTCGTGCTTGCCCCACCTCTCTTTATATAGTGCCCCATCGTGGGCCTTTAATCTGTATTAAAGCCTAACAGATCTAATTTGTTCGCCTGACCCAGAACTTCCGGCTACAGCCGGAACTTCCGAAAATAACCTTCTGTATCGAATTAATTCTCGACCCGAAACTTCTGGTTCGTCTAGAAAATCAAATACTAGGGCTGGTCCGAAACTTCTGGTCCTACCAGAACTTCTAAATGCTCCAGAACCCGAAACTTCCGGCTATAGCCGGAACTTCTGGTTCTCCCAGAATTTTCTTGGGCACAATTCTATCATGATCTGATGTCACATGAAAGGAGGCCCCTGAATCAAGAACCCATAAGGATAAAGAGGCACTGACTGGTGCAGTAGTAGCAATAGATACTGAGCCTCTGGAAGTGGTAGATGTACCACGTCCACAAGCCGCTCGATGAGCATGATACTCAGCCAATTTTTCTAGATAGCGAGTGAAGCAATTTTTAGAGCGATGACTAGTCTTCTTGCAATGCTCACAAATCTCAGAAACACTGCCTCGAGATGTACTGGCCCTCTAAGGGGCTACCAACACATTGTGAGTCACTGACAATCTGACATAGAAGGAACATTTAAAAACTTGAGCTAAATTTCTTCAGCAATTAGATCAGACAATGCTTGTTCCATGGTCAAATTGGTAGAGGTGTGAAGCGGTCTTGTGCGAATAGCCTCAAAATCAGAGCGTACTCCCATAACAAATGGATATGTAAGAAACTTTTCTATAAATGTTTGAGTAGTACACTGCTCTGCTTCACATTTTGGTATCATGGACACTAAAGGGTCCATCAAGTGATCAAAGGCAGGATAATACTTATCAACAATCATATCATTTTGTTCAATCACATGAATCTGTTGCATGAGAGTATGCAAGAGAGCACCACTATCTTAAACATAGTGTTGCTTTAGAAAAGACCATATTTCTTTGGTTGTCTAAAACTTAGCAAGACTCATGATCATAGATTGTTTGATACTATTAACAATAGCTGTCATCACTTTATCACCATTAATTTTTAGAAAAAATCTACTTTACCCCCTGAAGTTTTACCCTATGGACGAATGTTGTCCTAACTAAACAACCAGACTCTTAATCCCCCGAACTAATATATACCGGACAAATAACCCCCTGGAGTGGTTTTCTACGATGGTTTTGCTGATGTGGCAGTCCACACTGACGATTTTGCTGATGTGGCTGACCATGCGGCTGTACACTGACATCTGAACAGTGGGACCCACTTGTCAGTGATACAAAAAAATCTCTCCTATCTCAATCTCTTTCTTTTCTTTTCTTTTTTTCTTTTCTTTCTTTTCCTTCTTTTCTTTTTCTTCTTTCCTTCTTTTTTCTTCTTCCTGGCTTCTGGAGCAGGGCGCGTGGGGCGAGCTAGAGCGCCGAGGCGAGCTAGGGCGCACAGCCGCCAGGTCGCACGGGGC
>KE373045.1:252633-265494 GCA_000418225.1 Zizania latifolia
CACGCTCGTCCGCGCTGTGCTGGACCCACGCGTTCTCCGCGTCCAGGACATCGCCTGCGCCAGCAGACCGTCCGCGCCGGACGTAGGAGGCCGAAGAGTGGGAACGGACAGACATGATGACGGGATTACGATGAGTTGATCAAACCTAGGGAAGAACTAGGCTCTGATTCCACTTGTTGGAGAAAAACAGAAAAATCACAGGATTTTCAGAAATGATTTCTTCTCATTTCTCTCATTTCACTTGACCACAACCAGGGGTACATATAGGATAGAAAGCTTGCAGCTCAAGGAGGCTTACAGCTCAAGAAAGCAGTCCAACTACTAAAGTAAAAAGTACTAAAGTAAAAGAAGATGCTGCTGAAATGAAAAACACCAAGACTTATCCTATCATCACATGCCGGATTTTGGATTCGGTTCCCTAATAAGGACTTAACCTTCCTTATCAGGACCAAACCTTCTTCATAGGCTATACCGGACTCTAATGCTGGACTTGGTCAGCTCTTGGTCTAGGCTGATAAGCTCATCACGGGATACCCAGGGATCATATCCCTAACAAATATCAATTTTATTGGTTCATACAAAAAAATATGAGTTCTATCTAGCATTCTAACTACACTTGAATCTGAATTTTGTATAACTAACCTCTACACTTGAATCTAAATTTTGTAGATTCATACAAAGAAAAGAAATAAGCTCACTTGTGAGGGTTGAGAAACTTGTATGCATCCAATTCAAAATCCTTCATACAAAGAAGGACAAGGCCAAGAAAAACAACAAAGTAGATTCTCTTCTACTTACTGAATCAACTTGTGTTCAATGATGGATAGTTGAGGGTGGAGATAACGAGAACTCTGATGTTGAGCCTGTTACAGGCATAGTTATTATGGCGGCGCGGTGAGGCAAGGTATGGCGTGCAGCGAGGCAACGCCATACTCACTTAACAGAAATATACATGACAGCAGTATGGCACAATTAATTTAATTCCAGAACACATGAATAGAAATACTTGAACAAGTCCCATATTTCATTCTCCATACTTCCCACATCACCTCGACAGCCCACTTCGACACCTGCTCCTCCGCCTCCTCCACATGCTATGCACGCTCCCGTTCCCCTTTCTCCCTGTCGCACCCTACACCGGCCTCCTCTCGCTCCCTCTCCCTCTCTTGTTCCTCTCGACCGGTCACCTACCATCGATCCGCCAGCTACTCCTCTCCTTCTCGCTTCTCCTTGCTCGTGCCACCAGCCTCATTGTAACCTCATTCTCAAGCTTTGACCTCTAGGTCCACGTGCTCTCCGTCGCGACAGCAATCCTCACTGCTAAGGCAGCCTAACTTGCCTCTGCATTGTCCCCATCGACTCGCCAAGGATCGTGCATCACTTCTTGACCAAGACACCGTGGGGGCCCTCTAGGCTCTCCAGAGCATCCTCAACTTATACGTCGACTCATGCGTCCCATTTGGCTGCCACCGGCTGATGGACGTCGTTGCGATGCTAACCATGTGCTGTGACATTGAGGGCTGTCCGTGCATTGCGTGTTGTGGCTGTTGTCTAACGTCAGTTTAGAGCGCTTAGGTGTCCGCGTGACGCCATAAACCACGAGGCCCACATCGCATTAGGCGAACACCACATTCTGAAATGGTGAGTCGTCGGCATGTCGTCAGCAGCCAACCACCCGGATTAACAACTATGGTTACAGGGCTAACATGGAACTTAATTGCAGAGGCATGTAGGGCTGAAGAGGTAACAAAACTTCGTAGGAGCTCAAGATGGGCTGAAACAAGACATTGAAGATGAAGAAGACATCAACTCCAAACCCGAAGAAGAATCGATAAATGTGGAAGAAATTGTGTTTGAGTCCAACCAACAGGAATTGGTTGTGACGGGCTATGATAAGCAAGATGGGGACAATAATGTTTCATCCTCTACATTTGATGATTTGATCATCGTATTATCAGTTTATCTATCATTTATCAATTTATCCGTTATGTGATGTGCTTTTTGTTGTTAATTTGTTCTATACTGGACTATTGATGCTTGTGGGAACTGAGAACTATGCCTTGTGTCTCTGTCAAAACTTTGTGTCTTGCCTATTTGTCTATTTGATCTTGATGTTTGGGCTGTTTGACTACTGGTTGCTACTATAGTTCACATTTGAATTCTTGCTAAATAGTAAATAACTAAATACTAACATCTGCAATTTCCTTTTGTAGGTACATAATTCAAATTGAGAGGACATCAGGACAGTGAAGGAGAAGGATTCAAGTTCGTAACTTTAGTTCAGATTATGAAAGGTATGCAAATCTCATTCCCACTTGAAAAATCTATTACACCACGTTAGTATAGTTGTGTAGTCCATATATATGTGGAAAACTTGCTGCTACTATAGTACACAAAACGTTTAATCCATGTACATGTCGTGTAAATGCCATGTACATGGCCTAAATGCTAAACGAGGGGTGATCGACCATGTAGAGTTTACAGTTTAGACGAACAGACTATAAAAGATCTATGGAAGTGTTCCAAATCTTCTATACCTTATACTGTGTTACTAACAAAAATATGAGAAGTTCTATAATAGAATAGTCCTTCAGTACATTTAGTAAAAATATTAATTGATTGACAGTTGAAAGTACTCAAAACACTTTGTCACACTGACATATGACGTACATGGGAAGAAGCATCCTTGAAAACTGTGAAAAGTTGACAAAAGGGTATATTTATGGACAGACGATCCCATGAATCCATTATGTATCATCGTCAATGTAAAAATATTATGAGATTAACACACACTGGAGAAAGCAGGACAGTACACTGGAACAATTCATAACTGAATTCTGTAGCCAACGACTCAATAGCAGGCATGATTAGAAGCAAAAAAGGACAAGTGATATTCGACCAGTCCACCCAAAAACTCAGGCTAGCCCCATTCACAAACAGTGAACCAAAAAAGTAGAACTGAAAATATAAAGTTGAAAAACAACTGAGAGCCTGCCTAGCTCATTTGCATGCATGTCTAAATTTTGGTACCATACAGAAACAACTTTTTTTACAATGCAAGTGGAAATTTCGTTGCTCAAATGAAAATTTTCTACCGAAAAAAAGAGAGACGTCTAATTTATACTCACACCATATAAATTCAGCAGAAAACTCAATAAACTTATAAAAACAGCAATTTTAAGTGCAGAGTTGACCACATGACAGCGGAACTGTGTCAAATCTTTTGACTCAAGCGTGTATTACAATAAAAAATGGTAATATTTGTTAACATGCATAAGACTGGAAGGAAACTGCTCCATTGAATTCAGACAGACATCGGCAAATCATACAACATAAATATAAGGCATTAGCCTCGCCATCAGTGATATGCATCTACTAGAGTCGGTACCATACCATTCAAGAATGCATTGGAGATGGAACTCATGCTTGCAACCAGTCAACTACAAAACAAAGCAAGCACAATAAAATGATTAAAAGAATGTCCTCCGTGAGCAAAATGGACCAATTAAAGAAACTGCATCTTACTGTGGAAGGGTCACTGTCACAGAAAGCCTCAAGGCAGATGCTACATGCATCGTCACATGCATCCTGAATCCCACCCTCAACAAAGGCTGCAGCTGATGTTAAACCCTCCATCTTGGCATTCTCATCAGTTCCAGATGCCATTGCAAAGGAATCACAGCCCTGTTATCTACAATGTGGAGACAAGGGCTTAGAATTAACAGTTCAATTGACCATAGCCTCAAAATGACTTGAAGATGAAAAGCGAACATATCAGTTGTTCACAGCTGAAGTCAAAAGATTCAATGGAAACAAATATATCATACACTTCAAATAATCAACATGTAATATTGTTGAAACAAAGCGTATAAACAAGGGGATATACCCAGTGCAAACAGCACAAGCAATGATTTCAGATCGTCTAGCTGACACTAGTCGTAGGGGCACTGACTAATCGATTAGTCGTGACTAAGCGCGACTAATCGTAGATTAGTTATTGTACTGCACAAAGATAAGAATTATACTACACAGAGAAGAGAATAAGAGTGATAACAACTTTAGTATTTTTATTTAAAGACTAATATCTACACGCTGCCCGGCCACTGCCCAGAACAGAAACAAAAGCAAGCCTGTAAACAAAGAGCGAGAAAACAGAATAAAAAGCAAGCCAGCAAAACAAAGAGTGAGGACTGAGACGTGAGAACAGGACCTTGCCAAGGCTGCCGCCTCGCTGGTGTGGAAGTCCGCCGCCACCTCGTCGGGCCAGGGGCGCGGAACTCCACCACCGCACCACCGGGCCAGGGGCGCTGCCGCTGCCGCCGGATCTGGAGCGCCGCCGCCCTCTCATTCCCTCTCTCCTGTTCTCGTGCACGCTGCTGCTTTTCTCTCCCGCACGCTGCTGCTTTTCTCCCCGCACGCTGCTGCTTTTCTCGCCGCGCGTTGCTGTTTTTCTCCTGCGCGCGCTGTCGCTTTTCTCCCGCATGCACAACGCTTTTCTCCCGCGCGCGCAAAGCTGCTTTTCTGCCGTGCGCTCGCTGCTTTCCCGCGCACGCAACCGTGCTTTTTCCCGCGCGCGCTACTTCTGCCCGCGCGCCATACGAATTTTCAACTCGGCTAAACAATTCGGTCATCTATTAGTCGGCCGACTAATCGCGATTAGTCACAATTAGTCGATCGGTCAGGTTTCTAGTCAGGCTAGTTGTTCATCGGCACTGATCGCTCCAAAAATACCGATCAGGCTGACTAATCGCGATTAGTCAGTGAGCACAAGTGTTGCCAATTCAGATTTATCAAGGAGTAAAAGCTTTTAAAAGTTGAGAAAAAAATGCCACAAATAAGAACTGACAGGTTTTGTACCCTTACAAAATTGTCAAACTCAACTTCATGCCCTACACAATCGCTTGTAATTGTTTGAAAACCTTTTAGAACTTATATGAATAAAGAAAACTGAATTTGCAACATTTCTACCATTTCCACAGGATATAATCCATTCGAACAAGCATACTCAGCGACAAACAGACACTACTATAAATGCCTCTGAACTAATGATATCAGCAGTTCGGTAGGCAAACTAACAAATTTATACCAAATATCACTAAGGCTTAATCATACAATCATCTACTGTTGCAGAGCATGCTAAAAAACAAAAGATATTCCTCCCAAATCACACTTCCATTAGCATCAGAATGCTTCTATCAGCTAATGCTATGAATACAATCATGGTTTATTCCAGCATGAAGCCAATTTTTGAGTCCGTAGAATCTCAACCAACTGGAATTCTCTCTTTTTTCATGGAGGAATTCTCTCAAATTAATACCTCAAACCTACGCAAATTCTGACCAAACCAAGCGTAAAACCCAAAACAAAACCAGTGTTTGAAAAATCGGCCCTAGGCGCCCAAAAGGCGTTGGGCACCACCCTGACGCCGCGATTCACGTCGAGGCGGCGAGCTGGGCCGCCCAGGCGCCTAGGCAGTCAACCGCGGCGCCTAGGCACGGTGGCACAGAATATGGAAAACAGAGGGCGGGCTGCGGGAGAAAAGTGAAAACAGAGAGCGGGACAGCACGGAAAAGAGCAGGAGGAGAAAACAGAGAGGAACAGCGCAGGAGAGCTAGGGTTTGGCGACAGCGTGACATCCGCCGCCCACCGCCGCATCCGCTGCTCGTAGATTCGCCGCATCCACCGCTCATAGACTGTCTGCCTCCAGATCCGTCACTTGTCACCTGTCCGCCGCCCGCCGCCCGCCGCCCGTCTGCCGCTGCACTCGCTGCCCGCCACCCGTCCGCCGCCAGTCTTCCCCACCGCGCTGGCTGCCTTCTGGTCGCTCTATTTTGTATTTGTCTGCTGCTCTGTTGTTGTATTTGTTGTTGCTCTGTTATATTTCTTCTTACTCAAAGTGAGATACCTAGGAGTCAAGGCATATCTACACTGTTATCTAGCCTGAACCTAGGCGCTAGGGCAACACCTAACTAGCGTCTAACACCTACTTAAACACTAAACAAAGCAGAGCAAGTTTGTTCCAATAAGTACCCTCTCAATTAGGGCGATTTAACGCAGAACGGCCCATCTCCCCGCAATCATGATCTAAACCACACTCAAATCAATCAACTCCCGACAAATAACTACCTAGAAACCAAAAATTTCAGACAAAACAATAAAAGCACGCAGCATATCCGCGAATAGAATACAATTGGAAAAAAAATTGATAATTTGTCACTGTAAACTTTAGGCTTCGATAATTTGTCACCCTAAACTTCTACTTCAATTAAATGTCATCGTAAGCTTTAGCACAGTTGATTTTTTGCCATTCCTACAGTTTTTAATTCATTTCTCCTTTTTTTTCTCCATGAGAAAAGACTTATATGCCCTTTCTCACTTTCTGCAACACGTGTTAATTAAAAATTGTAGGAATGACAAAAAATCAATTATACTGGAGTTTAGGATGACATTTAATCGATACAAAAGTTTAGAGTGGTAAATTATCGAAGCCCAAAGTTTACCGTGGCAAATTATCAATTTTCTAAATTCTTCGAAATCACACTATCCGAACACCCCCAATTCGGACCAAATCGAACACAACACAGAACAAATCCACCTCTAGGAGACCGAAGCCAAGGAATCCACCACACTGGCTCCAATTCCACCAATCAAAGCCCCACCCCAACCTGCTAAATCAAGTCCACCCCCATCAAAATGGACCCAGTTCTCCGTCCCCCAAATCACCGAGTGCCCGCTACCCGGCACCACACCGCAACGCAACCTACTGCAGGGGAAGCGCACGAGGGTGGGGGTGGGGAAGCGCGCAAGGGTGGGTGGGGGATCTCGCCTTACCAGGCACCAGCGAGCCGAGATGCCCGATCCGATCCCCCTGTGCGAGGCATGGTGGAGCACGAAACCCTAGCTTGCCCCTCTCTCTCTGAGACGAGACGACGGGGAAAGGTAAGAAAGGTTCGAGACGACGACGAGATGAGTAGGCGAGCCACGAGTGGGTAGACCCGGTAGGGCCCACCTCCACCCCGCCCGCGACACACGTCACTCAGACCGACATAACTACCGCACACCGACACGTGGGCATGGACAAAGCTAGCCCACCTATCCGTCTCACTGAACTGAACTAGCCGGTTGTGAGAGCGGGGATGACGAGGGGGGCTAGCCCTCGAGTAAGACAAGCGGGTCGCCTCTTAACCGTTTCGTCACCGCCGACCCGCTCTCTAGGCCCACGTATCAGTGGCGTGACATGGGCAGTGTTGGCGACAGTGGAAATTGCTTTTTAGTGTCGTGGGTAAAGGAGGAGGAGGGGCCCAAGTGTCAGTGGACGTGGCAACGCAAGCCGGCCACTGTAAAACGGATAATGTAGAAAATGCGCGCGGCGGTGGGGTTACTAACAGGTGGGGCCTACGAGGACTAATGACGCAGTTACTATGATTTTTTTCTCGACGCGTGTCACGTGAGCGATTAAAGCATATGTGAAACCTGAAGCCAGCCATGGAATTTAGGACCTGTTTGACCCGCTCAACTATTTTCTAGCAAGTTATAGCTAAATAGGTTTTACTCTGCATTTTTAGATAAAAAAATTGAGATCTAGGATACTACGCTATGTTTTTTAGCACCTCAAGGGTGCTCTGTGAAATAAATTTTCAAGAGCACTCACAGAGTTCCTAATTATTTACCCACCGTACCATTAAAAACATACTGTTTCACTTCTTTTTTCCCGGTCTATTCCTGTATGTGTTCCCTTCCTTCGCAGAAACAGATCGACGCACGAAGCAGATGGACCGACGGGACGGCGGGGCTAGGGCAATCGGTGAGAAAGTCGGGGCAGGGATGGGCTGGCCGCGGCTGGAGCGGCGGTGGCGGTCCTCGTGTTGGTGGCACCGAGAGTAGGAGCGGCGGTTGGAATCAGCGGCGGGCTTGTGATGGGCGCGACGGAGGGAAGCGACGGCGGTGTGGTTGTCGGCCTAGGCGCACTGGGAGTGACGGCAGGGGGGCTTCTAGGTGCGGCTACGGTGGGGAAGCGGAGGTGATGCGGCTGCTAGCCTAGGCATGTCGAGAGCGGCGGCGGGAGGGCTCTCGGGTGAGTCGGTCGGCCTGGGCGGCCCAGGAGCGGCGACGGCTAGGGGAACTAGCGGCGGTGCGGCTGCCGACGGCGCACCGGGAGCGGCTGAAAGGGGGAGTCGGCACCAAACATCTTCGTGCATCGAAGAAGAAGGATGAACAGGTAATTCCTCACTTGTTTGTGAATGTGACATTACAAAGTGATGTATTCTCCCGTAAATCCTTGTTGACTGATGAGCCAAGTGATTCGTACATCCAAAATTCAAAATTCTGCACATAAACCTAATCTTTTCTAGGCTGGGGTGCTTGTCAAAGTCAGATGGTGCCAAATGATCAAAACTGTAACAAGATAAACGAACCCATTGATTACAATTTGTAGACCAAAATGTAGGCATTCTTATTGTTACTGCCCAATATTTGAAATATTCATGAAGATGGGTCTGCAAGTTGTTTTGTTTGTCTAACTAAATGTAACAGGACATGTATTATGAGATGTTAAGACATTGAAACTAAATATGAAAGACTATTTAGCAAACATATATATCTTTTATTTTTGCTCTTTTTTCATTGTGATGACGTGATGCTCTCTGTTTGTTTTTTGGCAAGGTAGGGTGATATACTGCAATTATATTGAGCTTCTATGCATATGTTAGTGTTTGATTAGTAAATATAAGATAGTAGGTTGGATAATTAACTTATGATGCCCAACTCTCAGAAAATTTCTGGTTTTATGCATGAGCGTGCACTGTTTGCTTTATACTTGAGTAGTCAAAATTGTGTATCATCCAAATTTTGTTGGTAATATCAGGCTTAGGGTGATCAAATAGAATGGACCAATATGTATATGACACTCTTTTGTGAGTTGATGGCCGGACAAGTTAGAAAAGAAAATCAGTCAAACACAAGTTTGAACTCTATAGGATACAATGAGGTGTCACATAGGTTTTTTTTCAAATGACTAGAATAGAGCCGTCAAAGTTACAAATAAAAAACAAGTGGGACAAGTTAAAAATAGATTGAAATTTAGAATAAATTTATGAGGAGTCAAACAGAAAATGGATGGAACAATGAAAAGGGTGTCATTGACATGCCCAATAAATGGTGGAAGAAGGCAAAAAAGGTGAGTGGAAGTTATCAACTATGTGATGATAACCAATACATATGTTTATTGAATTGATGTGCATGCTTGTTTAATTCATGCATGACATTCCTGGGTGTGTCAAGTTTAGGAAAAAGGCTATCCAAAATAAGGAGTTGCTTAGAGATCTGTTTGTTGGCATCATAAATAATGAATGTGATCATTGGAATTCAATGAGTGGCAACCCCATTGTACCACCTCATCAAAGTGAAACCATTGATATTGGCAAGTTTGTTGCTGGTACGGATGAAGATGTATATGATGATATCCCAACTGATTTTGATACAGAGCATGAGGTACAAGAGATTTCTCCTCTGGTTGCTAATGCAAAAAAGAGGTCTCGTGTTGTTCTTGATAAGGGCAAGAAAGCTAAATCAAACACTGCAGTGATTATCCAAGAACAAGTCACAAAGTTAGCTTAATTAGCCATCTATTATGCATCTAGAAAGAAAAATAAGGTTACTGTGAAGGAAGTCATGAATCTTGTCTTGGAGTGTGGGGCGAATTATAGATCCGATGAGTATGACATTGCCACCCAATTGTTTGTGAAGAAGGAACAAAGAGAAATGTTTATGATCGTACCTACTAAAGAGATTAGGTTTAATTGGCTTAGGAAGAGATACAACGACAAGTATAGGAATTGAGTAACTAGTTCTACTTGTTAGTCATTTTTAGTATTTTAATTTGAACTGATGCTTGTTAGTTAAACTTATGTAAGTCATTTAAATTGTTCGATGCATTTTATGTATGACACTTGAACCATTTCATTTATGCCATTTTACTTTGCGGATGTCTAAAACTGATAGTGATGATTCTAATGATGAGAGTGAGGAGTTTTGGATTATTGTGCTAAGTTCAGCAAAGATTTTGCATATATATGTTGACTTGTATCTGGATAAAAAATCACCTAGGACATTAACTCTTAGTGGCATGGATTGGGTCCTAGAGATGTTGACTCCGGGAGAATGCCATACATAGCTTCGTATGAGCTTAGAAATATTCTTCGACCTTCATTATTTAATGGTGGAAAGGTACAGGTTACAACCTGTTAGCATTATGTCCTAGAGTAAACATGGAGATATTGTATGAGACATACTATGTTTATGTAATGCTGCACTGTTCCTTGAAATAGAAGTTATCATTATGGATCAATAAATGCGTGGCTTGTTAATGAGACTCATAATGTAACTATTTCTAAATAATCCCTAATCAGTTTTAAGTCATATATAGAACAGATATGACTGAGATCGATATATATATTGATTGATAATCATGTCTCATGGATCATGGGTATAGAGATATAAAATCAATAACATGGAAGTATGTTAGAGAACATATATTGGATAGATCCACTATGAGACACTATTGAGATTCGATATGCCATCAGTAAGTCTCAGTAGTGTTTATGTAAAGTTCTTAGACCTGAGATTGTCATGGTTTCCAATATGCGTCGTGGCTTACTTTGGGACTACTAAACGCTACTATGTAACTAGGTAGTTATAAAAGTAGTCATCGGATCTTCCATAAAACATGTAAAGAGATGTGAGTGATCAAGATGGAATTTGACCCTTCTTATGGGAGAGATATCTCTAGGCTCCTCGATGTAATGGATTATAAAAGTGCATAGCCATGTCGACGTGATTAAGGAGTTAATCACAGGTTATAATCCACTACGGAGATCGAGAGAGAGATTGAGCTATTGATAGGATGACATAAGTCTCATCTTGTTCTCGATTAATATCGTGTGGTAAAGGGATTTGTACATGAAAACATTACAAGGTTCAACCGATATGATCTTTACGTATACTTGGGTTAATATGTTTTGCTAGAGGCCGCTATTAAGGAGTATTGGAAAGGTGTTTCCATGCATTAACCAAGCAATACATGAACCTACAAGGTCGCACACTTAACGAGATGAAACACCAGATTCAAATAGGATTCAAATCGGGCTCAGTTTGGATAGAGATCCAAACGGTTTGGATAGAAATCTGAACAGATCAGATAGAGATTCGAGTAGAGTCCTGGTTGGACCCGGAAGGGCCCAAGCTAGGACATCTATATATATGAAGGTGCAAGGCGCAGGGAAGTTAAGCATGCTTCTATGCTTTTGTGCGTGCTAATTTGTTAGCCACCATGAAACCCTAGCCATCGCCCCTCTTGAGCTCGACCACCTCACCAACCGTTCGAGTGCTAGTATACTAGCAGCTAGTGTTCTACCCCTAGTAGAGGCATCGCTTTACTACTTTGCTGATCAGATCGGCCTTCACATTGGCATCGGCATCGGCATCGGCATCACTGATCAGATCAGTGGCGTCATCAGCTTGAAGGACAAGAGGTTAGATAGTTGCTTCCCGACCATGTTGATCGGCTCCCGACTACATCGGCGCGCACGTCTTGGATCGGCTCATTTCTCCAATACTTCTTTCGCTGTTCTGTGTGTCTGGGGTAACAATTTATGGTCCCTCTCTAGTAAGATATCCTAGTGTGCACGGTAGAAAATTTTTGTTTTTGGCTAACGTAGCTTCCACGTTCCCCAATTGTGGTATCAGAGCCATCTTGCGTAGATTGTGATCTAGATCATTGTATATAGTTGATATACGGTTGTAATAGATTGAATCTATTACAGTCAAGATCGATTGGTTAATGTGATAAATCGATTGGTAGCACGTGTTGATAAGATCAACTGATTTAGGGGTAGTGTTGGGAATATGACCCCCAGGTACCCTACGATAGACTTATCAGCATGGACTAAGAGCAGGTCAAGCCCAGCATTGGAGTCCGGTATGGCCCATGAAGAGGGGTTCGATTCCGATAAGGAATATCAGATCCTTATCTGATAATCGAGCTCTATATCTAGTATAAAAAGATATGCTTATACTAGGATTCTTGTAATTAGGGAATAAGGATTCGAGTTTGGTATGCAATCCCAGATATGTGGAAAACTAACTCGGGATAGAGTCCTAGGTTGTTGGGCTCACCTCTTGACTACATAAAGGAGCGAGGCACCCCTAGAGACATGTTTTTATGCTTTCAGCGCTTAGGCTCATAGCTTGAAGGCATATTGCTTTGTAAGCTTAGACATTATAATAATCCAGCAAACACTAGACGTAAGGCTATTATCCTCTAGGAGGCCTGAACCAGCATAAATTTTGGCTCTTGTTCTTTAGAGTCGACCATAGGACTCGAGAGTGCCACGCTTCTCTACAATACTATTCACCACCTTGGGTTCCCCTTGGGTGGACTGATCAGATTTTGAATCGGGATGAGTTGTTGCATCGGATGCGAACACATATCATGATCCAAGTAGGTTATGGGTCCGACCGCATCGACAGTTCCTAACTGGTCTTCCCGACCACTGTCATTGATTGCCGACTGCATCGCTCGATCACCTGGTCAACCACATCAGCTAAAGAAAAAATTAGTTCTTGAGAGGTGAGGAGCCATGGTGTATACCATGGGGATGATGAGTGATTGTCAACGGGGAAAAGAAGATGTGATGAAGGAATGAAGAGATGAAGAAGCCTCGACCGTGATGGAGTTCACACGTGACTCAGGTACACGGACGGACGTCGGTCGGACAGAGGGGTCGCGAATGCGTACCGGTCCAATCCGGGTGCGTGGAGCTGAAGCGGCGAGGGAAACGGGATCCGTCGTGGTGTCGACCGGTG
>KE373046.1:76108-86477 GCA_000418225.1 Zizania latifolia
TGAAGCCTCTCGCGCCTACGTGCCGTCGGCCCGCCTCCCCGGAGGGGGCGATCGCAACGTATCTCGGCCGCAGAACGGCGCGGGCGAGAGGAACAAAACGACGCGCCGTGAGGGGGAGGCGTCACATGCGCGCGGCCGCTGCTTTGGCCTTTGGCCGAGTCGTCCGGCGCTGGGCTAGCTGCCGGCCGGTACGTCGCCTGCCGCTTGCGCTACGTTTTCCGCGCACGCGTACGTGACGAGGCAGCGCCGTGCTCCGGTCGAATTATGGGTTTTGTGGTCCGGCGGATGGGATGGCACGGACTAATGGTGGTCACCGCCGCAACCGTGTGGGATGGACTGACAGATCGGGGCTGGTGGGTGGAGTCAACGGAAGTCAGGACTTGGTCCCCTGTACGAACGGTCGTGCATGCACTGATCAATCTCCTGGTGTTCCAATCAATGAACTATTGAACTGTTAGTTCATTTGCTGGAAAAGTGTGGACTGTGAAGAGCCGAAGATGTTTCGTTGTGGCAGAAAAAAAAAAGGGTATACCAACTGTTTCTTTCAACTTAAGATTATAGTAATCTAGCTTATAAAAAAACTAAATTATACTTATTAAATTGTTATAATCTAAGCTCTGAATTATAATAAGCTAGCATAATAAATTGATACGTTTATTTTAGTTTATAAAAATAAGTTAGATTAGTATATCAAGCCCTTAGTAGAGCGCCCTAAAAACGATGGTTTGCTCGCAAGATCAGGTTATAGGCGTATGCTTCCTGATAAGGTTCTTTTTTGTGTGTAAAACTCTTGATTTGCTTTCCTGCGTGCTCTGATTCTCTGATTCTCCGATTCTCTTTTTTGTTTGGGATATGATCCATGCCAACCTTGGGCTCAATTATAGAGCTAGACGAGTAATCTGTTAAAGTAGACCACTAAACTTGGTCCAAGACTATAAAAACATCACAGCCCAGGTTAATGGCCACAGAATCTGTTTCGACCCAACTTGGGTTTCCGTCCAGTTGTTGTCCAGGCCTCGTTTCGCAAGACTTATTTAATCTTAACTAATTTTATAAAACAATATACTAAAATTATAACAACAAATTAATTTTATTAAATCAACAATAAAAAAATCAGATTACTAATAAATAGCAAAATTGATGAACAGTTTAAAATGGTCAGAAAAATGCCTACTCTACACCAGTTGGGCCTTGCGAATGACGAGAAAAAGGTCCAAAACGTACCCGTCGCCACGCCGCCATGCGCGCGCCGCCGCCTCTCCACCGGCCCAGCCCAATGCCGCCGCGCGCCACCGCGGAGTGGCGAAGCATACAGGCAGGCAGGGAACACGGAAGAGACAGTTGCCTCCAGAACCTCGCTGTCCTCTCCGTCCGCCACGACCGAGCAGAGAACCTAAACCTTGAGAGCACATCCGATGGCGCCCGCCGCCTTGCTCGTGCGCCTTCCTTCCCGCCCCGCGCGGGCCTCCCTGCCGAATCAAGGTACGCACACCCGCGCACGCCGTCCAGGGTGCTCTCAGTTCGAATCTTCGTGACATGAGTGGCGGGAGAGCTAAAACCCTAGTTTTGCCCAAGGTTTTGCCCGCCGCGCCGGGGTTTCTTCGCTTGCCGTGCGGGCGAAAGAATCCGACGATTTCAGCGCTCTGGTCTCTGAGAAGCCCGCGGAGCCAGCGCCGGCGAAGCGGGAGGCGTGGAAAGGTTTTGGCCGGGAGGTGAGTAATGGGGATGATGAAGTCCAGATGCAGGGTGAATCGGCTTCCTGGAATGTTCTTAACCAGATTGGCGTCGAGGTGAGCGCGCGTGCCCGCCTCTTGTTACATTTCTGATTTTGAATGAATCATTTAGGAGCGGATGAGAGTATGTTGTCTTGGTCATCATTTGAGCATCGAGACAAGAGCAAAGTTTGCTACTGTTCTAGTTCAGCATGTAGATTAGGACAGACTAATGAGTGGATTACTTCGATACTCTGATGAGAGTAAGTCTGTATTGTTTAGCAAACAGGAATAAATTGTTTGTTGGTTTCCGCATTCCTGATAACTTGGTCAAAATATTTATCCTTCGTGTTCTATGGTATACCTTTAAGCATTTAACTACTATTTGGATCTTACACAAGGAATATGCAATATGCCCTTTTCTTTTCATCCAAAAGTGCATTCTTTGTTGTAACAGATTACAGAGTAACTGATGACATTTTTTGTTGTAACAGATTACTTTCAGATTTGTCAGGCCCGCTATTTCTGAAAAATTCCCTTTCTTCCTTACTCCCATTTAATTCCTATAAAATGTTACTATAGCTTGATGTCATGAAAAGCTGTTTGTGCCTGTACTCTGTTTCATATCCTTCAAATTCTATGTATAATATGCAATCTTACTGAGAGTGCATTCCATCCAATGGTTCATTCTAGGATTCATTTTACAGTGGCTCACCTCTATAAACCATTCTTATGTAGTTGGACTCTGAGAATTCATATACTGCTCTTGTTTATGGGACATCTGCTCTTGTTGCTATCTGGATTTCATCAATTGTCGTTTCTGCACTTGATTCAGTTCCTTTGGTATGTTGCTCTCTCTCTCACACACACAAAACAGTTTATTTGTTTAAAAAGCATTATATGATAAGAAGTAAAAGAATGGTTGATGCTTTATTATTGAAATTACATAAAGTTAAAAGAAGAAATAGTTCCTGAAGGCAATGCATAACTTGCTGATGGCACCAGATTTGGCCGCCTACGGCCACCTATTGGTTTGTATCAGTTCCCTCAATTCCAGCTACTTTGTATAAAGTGGAGTGAATGGCAATTACCTGCTTACTTTTGGCAATTTAACTATAGTTTTGAAAGGGGACTTTCTTGAACAAACTATGTAAATACTTTACACTCTCTATCACTATTGTCATATGGAGAAGTCGTGAGTACCATGTCATAACTCAAAACAATGTGATCATTGTTGTCATGAGCAGGTTCCTCAGGTAATGGAAGTTGTTGGCCTTGGCTTCACAGTTTGGTTCACCTCGCGATACCTGATTTTCAAGGTGATTGGTATTAGATCTGTTTAAAATACTCTTGCCCTATTAAATGGACCATTACTTAAATTTCTACTTTTTGGTGCAGGAAAACAGGGATGAATTAATCACCAGAATTGGCTTCATCAAGAAGCAGATACTTGGGTCTCGTGGTGACTGAGTAATATTTGTACACTACGTCGACAGTTTAGTGAAACATGGTCAGCTAATCTCAAAAGGTGCTTCAGAAGTATAATAGGCATCCATGCTGTGTTTTTCTTGGAAAAAATGTTATGAACAACTAGTATGTTATTTCTGTGCTTTCTTGCAGGTTCCAAATAATTTGTCACCTTTGCTTTTCTTCCGTTGAAATTAACGCTAGGCGCTGCGCAATCCTGCTTTTCTGGCTAACATCAATGGAGCCGTTCATAGGTTCCTCTGACCAGATTGGCGACGCCGACTTTGCGTTGATAATATTCTATTCGCCTTTCACGGCTTCACCAACCAACCCACCCAAATATGTTCTTTCCTCTGAACCTAATATTCTGTGAAATCTGAAACTCTGAATAGCTAACTGTATGCCAGAGATTTTATTTTTGCAGCTTCAGAGACTGCATGTCCTCTTTGCTGCGGTTAGCCGGTTACGTGGTTGACTCCTGAGGATGTAGAAAGGCAAGGTCAACATAGCAGCCGGAAGAGTTGTTTCACTTGGAATCAGTTATAGCATTTAGCTCATCAGGGAAGGGATGAGCCAATCGCTTTCCTGAACGCTAAAGTGGCCATTAGCGTCCACCGTGAGGCAGTAATCCTGGGCTTCTGCCATGTGGGATGACCATTAGAGATGGGACAGGTTGGCTGAGGTTTGTTTTCTATTGACTAAAGATGACAGGCCATCATCGAAAATAAGCTAGAACGAAGATAGGTGTATATGTAGGTATGGACTTTTAGGGGTCTCTGCATAATTATGTGTGTTGCAGAAGTTTGATTCAACTTACTGCAGTTTTGAAAGTGTTTTAAGCATATCTAACGTGCTCTTATCCGGTGCTAAAATTAAATTTAAGTATTTTAGAAAAAATTATGCCACAACAATATTTTTAAATAGTTCTCTATTCTAACTGATCTTTAAATCAGTTTTTTTCTCTTTTTTTCTTCTTAAAAGTAGGAACTTTTTTTTTAATTCTCTTTAAAATATAAGAATTTTGATTATAGGAATATCGTTGTGAACTGATTGAGTTCTTATATAAAATTTTAGGAAACAAGAAAATAGTAACTCTGGAGCACGGTGGGGTGGCCGTCACAATCAGGTCTCAGAAAACAGAAGTGAGACGAAAGTGCCATCAAAACCAAACTGCAATTCTAATGCGGCTGCTGCGCCTCACCTCTGCCCTTGAGAGCAACGGAGAAGCAAGACCGCACGTCGTATGCCTGTTTTGTTTGCTCCATCCGAGGGTCACCATCCAGCCATCCAAGTGACAGAAACCAGCAAGATGTCCGGAAAGGTAGCAACCGTTCAGAAATCGCGGCCAAATTGGAGAATAAAACAAGACAAAATTTCGGAAATACAAAACACATAAATCGCTCAAATATCTCTCCGCTCCTCGACCGCGAGTTTTCCTCGCTTTACCGTTTTGTAATCTTGTCCCGTAGCCGTCGCGTCCAGCTCGCAAAAAGATCCCGGGCCACTTACTGTTCTCCCAGCTAGCAGTGTTAATGATTTATAGAGCTAGAGTCGAGCTTATAAATTCCGATATTAATAAGAATGATCAATATATAATATTTTATCATTTAAAAGTGGACATATTAATGTCGACGGGTGGTCGGACAATCCTCCTCGGGGTAGTCCGAGGGAGTGATTTGTGATGACAGGAAAGCGCTGCACTCAAGACCCGATGGTTGCACAGTTCGTATGAATAGAACTGGCCGGAGGTGACTCGAGGTTTTAGAGTGGTTCAGCCTCCCCTTATAGGGTAATAGGCCTACGTCCACTGGGTTCTGATGGGGTGTTTACTAGTTGGGAATAGAGTTCACAGTGTCGGATTACACGAGCTAGGGCTCAGAGAGTAGTGAAGTGTGTGTTACAACTCGAAGAAGCCGTCCTTGCTTGAAGGAGCCTCTAAAGACGTGGGAAGAAGTGTAGCCGTCTCAAGACGTCTCCAGACCTAAAAACCGTAAGACTCGTGCGTTCTAAGTCGAACGTCCTGCTATTTATACCCCTGCGGGGTGCAACCTATTATACAACAGCTAAACGTCTATGGGGCAGCACGCCGATAGGACATGGCACGCCCAGATGGGATGCGGCGTGCCGCCAACTCCCTACCTGCCCTCTGCGCCGCCGTCGCCCGACGGGGTGATCTTCTGACGCGCCCGGATTGCCTCCTGTCCGCTTTCAGTCCAGTCGCATTTAATGCGTTCCTACCCCCCTTCCGTCGAGTCTGACTCCTGCTGGCGCGCGCGTGCGTGTGGTGGGTCCCCCGCCTGGCGTTGCGCCCAGGGGTAGGCCGCGCAGCCACCTGCCCGCGCGCCACGTGGTCAGGAAACGGCCACGTGGCCTACCCGGGGGCTATCCCCCACAATTAAGTAGAGTACCTAATTTCAGTATCAGTCATTTCAGTTAATACCGGTTATTTCAGTCAATATCATTTAAAATTATATTTAATTTTTTTTAAATACGTATTACATATTACTTATATTAAGTTATGTATTATATGTATTCAAACTATATATATCATATTTAAGATATAAACATATTCAAATATATCATATATATATATATAATATTTATATTATTTTATTAGATCTTAGAACAGTACACGCTGGTACGAGATGATGCAGAAACATTTCGTACCAATAGGCAAACTAGAATAGTGATAAGCGAATTGTAATATGTTTTGGGAATTCCTATGTTTTGTTAACTGGGTTTTTCGCCGTTCGGCCGGTAATCGGCCCGCGCTTGACGTGGAGGAATGACAGGTGGGCCCACTAGGTGACGTGGCTGGGTCCGCTTGTGCCTTCGTCTTCCCCCAGATAAAGCCAAGATTCTGCCGCCCAGAGAGGCCACCAACTCCTCGTGGACTCCCAAATTAAACCATCTCGTCGGAGCTAGATGCGCGTGAGCTCGTAGGCTACCCGCTACCGAGCACCACCTGCCGAAACTCCGGAGGAGATGGCGTCGATCTCTGGAGCGGTGGCGGCGCCCTCCTCGGCCGCGTGCCGGCTCCGGCTGCGGCGGCAACTACTCCTCCAACCGTCCCACCTCCGCCTCCGCGCCCCCAACTCCATCGCGGACCTCTCTCACTCCTCGTCGTCGCAGTCCACCCCTACCCCGGCGGCGCCGCTCGCCTCCAAGGCGGGGCAGAATAACGGCCACGCCCGTGGCGCCGTCGAGAAGGACCCGGTCAAGCTGTGGGAGCGGTACGTGGATTGGCTGTACCAGCACAAGGAGCTCGGCCTGTTCGTGGACGTCAGCCGGATGGGGTTCACGGAGGAGTTCCTGCAGCGGATGGAGCCGCAGATGCAGCGGGCCTTCGCGGCGATGCGGGAGCTCGAGAAGGGCGCCATCGCCAACCCCGATGAGGGGCGCATGGTTGGCCACTACTGGCTCCGCAACCCCGGCCTCGCTCCCAACTCCTTCCTCCGTACTAAGATCGAGACCACTCTCGACCGCATCCTCGCCTTCTCCCACGACATCGTCTCCGGCAAGGTGATTACATAAGTTTCCGTTTGCTCGAGACACTAACAATCATTGCTGATTTCGGAGTTTGGACTCGCTGAATTTAGTTGCTTTTCTGGTATCAGTCTTCGATATTCATAGCTCTGATGTGGTTGTATTGGGGGAGGTGGGAAGGAGGAGGCGGCGTTTGACTAGTGGCAAGGCTAGTGAGCATATAAAGCAGTTGATGCATAATGCTCAGATATACCATAACAACGAAGTTTATAGCATGCTTGTGTAAAATTTCAACTTAGTAATCTGACATAGTAATACGGTAGCTGTGTGCGGAAGGGTGCATTTCAGAAAAAGGAGCCACCTGTTTTTGGTGATTGCTACGAATGGATACTGGAAATGTGCATTGTGTTATAGACAGGCGTGGATCAAATTCTGCTTATTGAGGCTTTTGTGATCTTCATTTTTAATCCTGACAAACACTCTTAACAAAGTGATTTGGTGAAAATGCAGATTAAACCACCGTTATCTCCAGCTGGTCGTTTTACTCAAATACTCTCAATAGGAATTGGAGGATCAGCTTTGGGGCCTCAATTTGTTTCTGAGGCACTTGCACCTGATAACCCTCCACTGAAGGTATGCCCCTAGTTTTGTATCCATGCAATGTACTTTAATTGCATTTGCCTTTTTGTAGATTGCGGTGTTTCTCATGCAGCTGTAGCCTCACCTCTTGTTCTGCTTGACGTCTCAGATAAGATTTATTGACAACACTGATCCTGCTGGAATTGACCACCAAATTGCACAACTAGGACCAGAACTTGCATCTACTCTTGTTATTGTAATTTCTAAGGTATATATCATGTTTGCCTTTTTTCATTCACTCCATGTTTCCCTGCTTGTTTTGCAAATTTGTGTTTTATATATGTTTATACTTGCAGAGTGGAGGCACACCTGAAACCCGGAATGGTCTGCTAGAAGTACAAAAGGCCTTCCGTGATGCTGGGCTAGAATTCTCGAAACAGGTTTTGACCCTAGTTTTTTTACCACTTGTATGTAGTTTAATGGGAAGTGCGATATTTGGGCCATAGTTGTTAAGGCGTTGCCATGGTGACAAGGTGGTGGCGAAGGCTAAGGCATCCCACCGCCTTAGCCCCACGCCTTGCCATGTGGTGTGGCGTGGTGCCATCGGCTGCGGGAAAGGGTGTCAGCAGCAGTGGCGGGAAAGGGTGGCGGCTGCGGGGAAACCCTAAATTGGACTGGAGGAAGGAGTGCTATTCCTTTATATTAGTGGACTACTTGTTGGGCCGGGCCAGCTAGTTGTTGCACTGGGCTAGCTTTAGTACACAGTTATTGTTGGACTAGGCTTTAAATGTGCTGTAGACTGGGTTTTAAATGTGCTAGTGCAATTTTTTCCATATATTCTTTCATTTTGTAAGGCGTCGCCTTGCCTTACATATTACCGCTTAAAAGGCAAAAAGGTGGTCGGACTCCTCGCCTCACCTTACCACCTTAATAACTATGATTTGGGCTTAATTTAAGACTTGGACCAGTGAATATTTTAGTCCAGATTACCTGTTTTACAACAGATACTGATGACACTAAGATAAATATGCTAGCTACACAAACAATGCTGTTTCTCTTGTTTTACAAGCAAACCAACAGTGGTCATAAGTAGATCATGCATATTCTGGATCCCAGTTCCGTGACATGGTATTAACATGTATGACTGCTATGGTCCAGATCATCATGTGATGGTATCAACTATTATGCAGGGTGTTGCAATTACCCAAGAAAATTCTCTATTAGATAACACAGCCAGAATAGAGGGATGGTTAGCTAGATTTCCCATGTTTGACTGGGTTGGTGGCAGAACATCAGAAATGTCAGCTGTTGGTTTACTTCCAGCTGCATTACAGGTCAGTGCTGTCATGTACTCCTGTTCTACTATACTGCTGATAAATGAGTTTTCATGAACTCTCCGATTAACTTGAGCGTGGTTTGCTTGGCAGGGTATCGATATCAAGGAAATGTTAATTGGTGCAGCACTAATGGATGAGGAAACCAGGAATACAGTGGTATGATTCTGTAAGAATGCATACAGTTTGTAGTTTGGTGATACGATTGACTGTTGAGGATGTATCAATATGTTACTATCTACTCTTTCAGGTTAAGGAAAATCCAGCAGCCTTACTTGCTTTGTGCTGGTATTGGGCATCAGAGGGAATTGGAAATAAGGTTTGCATCATTGATTACAGCTTCTGTTAAACTTTTTGTCTTCATTATTTTTAAGTTTCTGAGTTGACCGTCTGTTCCAGGATATGGTTGTCCTTCCTTACAAGGATAGTTTGCTGCTTTTGAGTAGATATTTGCAACAACTTGTCATGGAATCTCTTGGGAAAGAATTTGACCTTGATGGCAAACGGGTACACATTCTTCCTTTTTATTCTCACTGTAACAGATGAAATTTGACTAGTTACCAATAATCAAATTCTAGTGTGCTTCACTGAACATAGAAATTTCCAACGACAGGTTAATCAAGGGCTAACTGTATATGGTAACAAAGGAAGCACAGATCAGCATGCGTAAGTTTTTTGCCTTTTTTCTGCACTATTTACTGTAGTTAAAGTGCAAGATCTAATGAGGCTCTAAATCTGGTTACAGCTACATTCAGCAGCTGAGAGAAGGTGTACATAACTTCTTCGTTACTTTTATCGAGGTTTTGCGTGACAGGCCTCCTGGTCACGACTGGGAGCTTGAGCCTAGAGTTACATGTGGTGACTACTTGTTTGGGATGTTGCAGGTTGATGTTCAGCTTTTAAGATGTAGAACTATGACAATTTGTCTACCAATACTCATAGAGGAAAGCAATATTTTGCAGGGGACCCGTTCTGCTCTTTATGCTAATGACCGAGAATCCATCTCCGTTACTGTCCAAGAAGTAACTCCTAGGGCTGTTGGAGCGCTGGTTGCACTATATGAACGTGCTGTGGGGATTTATGCTTCTTTAGTAAACATCAATGCCTATCATCAGCCTGGTACACTCCTCAAGACAAGATTAACTGCCCAGGATCCTTTTGTTGCTACCGTTATTCTCATGATTTATATGTGCTATGCATTGGACAGGTGTTGAGGCAGGGAAAAAGGCAGCAGGAGAAGTATTGGCACTTCAGAAGAGGGTGCTGACTGTTCTGAATGAGGCCAGGCATGGAATATCTTTATTTACATTTTCTATTAATTATCTAATGAAGTGGTATTGATTTGTGCACAATAGTTTGAGGCATGCATATACGGATTAGCTTTTAGGTTTTAGTGCTTGAAAATTTTATTTTCCACATTACTGCATCATTCCCTAGAAAATGCCTTACTGGAACAGCTTGCACTCTGATTTAAGGCTTCTAGACAACTTCAGATGTCCAAATTATTATAGAGTCCATAAATCCTTTGAGTAGGTTATATGATTGGCAATCAACAGTTCATTGTCTTGGCTCTTGAGATAAAAAAAGATGTTTAACCTACTTACTGAAAAAGGGCTGTAACTTGTATAATAACTCGAACATCTCTGGCTCATAAAACTGTTCATATTGTGTGTAAAATTCCATCACATCACTCAAACTGCTTTGTCAGTGCATTACCTAAAGACATGGAATTTCATTTACTCCTGGTTCTGCATTTACTCTCCGACGGCTCTCTTAAAATTATAGTTGTTA
>KE373046.1:86487-100110 GCA_000418225.1 Zizania latifolia
GCTGATTACTTGCTTGCGGTCTTTCAGCTGCAAGGATCCTGCTGAGCCTTTGACGCTGGATCAAATCGCAGATCGCTGCCACTGCCCTGAAGATGTAATATGCACTTCCGACTCTTTCTGTTGCTATCTACATTCATTACGAACAGGCGATATTTACCGTTCACCAGTAATAACTCGTGCCTTTTCATTTCTTTCGTCAGATTGAGATGATCTACAAAATAATTCAGCACATGGCAGCAAATGATAGAGCGCTCATAGCAGAAGGCAGCTGCGGTTCTCCTCGAAGCATCAAGGTTTACCTTGGAGAGTGCGACGTAGAGGACGATATGCTTGCCGCTTAGAATTTCCGGTCCGGCTCCGTGTAAAATTGGGTGGGCTTTGGAATAAAAGGAACGACGCCGATGGCTGCTGGGCCATGCATTGTTCCTAAGGTGCGATTGGTTATTCGGTTGCGATTGCATGACCGCCGCCGCAACCTTGTATTTTAGAGTATAGATTTTTTCTGTTTTAATTACAGACAAATTGCAGGGGTGGGGTGGGGTGGGGGAATGTTTACCCCGCATGAATTTTACTTTGTTCTAACTTGCCATTCCTGCCAGCCTTATCCTTTTCTCAACCTTCAACCAACATGATGGTACAATTATGGAGAGAACTAGGCTATGGACGTTCGATGCAAAAGATCGGATGCTCCTCTTAGCTGTTAGATTTATTGTGCGTAAATTCTAGCTGTCCGATTAAATTTTAATCACCAGCGCTGAAATATAATACATGATGTTGCTGATTAAAATATTACGTATATATGTTATGTAAAATATTTATTAGAACTGATTGAAACATTACATAAAAACGCTAAAATATAACGTGTTAGTGATTGAAACATCTATATTACTTTAAAAGAAGTTAGTGGTGGTGACAAAAAGTCACCACCACTTCTCCTGACAGCAAATCAAAACTTTTCAGTTTTAGTTTTGTTCATCTCTATTTATAACTCATCAAAATATTACGTATATATTATGTAAAAAATTTATTAGAACTCATTGAAACATTATATAAAAACACTTAAAATAAAATGTGTTTCTTGTTAAAACTTGAATTATACAATTTTTTAGAAACACTACTAATGTATAGAGTTTACATTATTTAATGAAAAAATAAAATAATTGTTTAACTATTTGAAACATTATGATATATTAGATAAAACAATATGTGTAATTGTAGTAAAATATTATTCGTAACTGATTGAAACATTATATATGAACAATTAAAACAATTTATGTTTCTAGTTAAGCATGATTTACATTTTGTTAAACGCTACTAATATATAAAAGTGAGACATTATTTAATGACTAAACTGAAACAAATGTTAAACTATTTAAAATATTACGATATATTGGCTGAAACAATGTATAGTTGTATTAAAATATTATTCGTAATTAATTAAAATGTTGTATCTTTACAATTTTTTCACTTGAAAAAACCTATTGGGTCCGACCCGGTTCCGTCCGCACGCGGCAACATTTGCTGGGCGCCTAGGCCGCGCGTCCGATGAGGTCCGTCCTCAAGCATTATCAGATAATTATCTCCAATCAAATGAGCAGATGGTTGTCTTAAAAAAAGAAAAAGTTAATTCCAACGCTAAATTTATTCAAACGAATGTCATATTTACAGTTGAAGCTTCCGGTGCCTAAAAAATGAATAGGACTTCCAGTATCTCAAAAGACGAGCATTTTACACAAGACTTACGGAGTTTTCCCAGCAATGTGTCGTCTTTACCGAATTACCGAATGACTATGAGAAGCGCGTCAGTACCAGCAGCCAGCCAGCCATATTCACAAGAACTTGGATATCACACTGCAGGACGTCCGAAAGGCAGCAGTTAATATGGTATATGCTGCAAAGATGCAAGATTGTTCATATGATGTTAGAGTAAACGAACCAATACAGGGGATACATTTTTTACTGGGATACAGTTTAAGAACACAGTATGATAGTCACTAATCCCAGAGTCAAAACCAATAAAACATATTTGGGCCTCAACCATTCAGATGCGCTATCATGGTTAATCTTCAGGAGCATTTCAGAGATTGTACAATTTGTCCACTAACCTACCACTACCCAGGTTTAATAATGGAGGATCTACATGAACCCTCGAGACTCGAGACATTATTGACACTACTTTTGTTTGACAAGCTCATTGACTGACTAGAACAACTTATGCTAGCCTGTAAACAAGGATTGAAGGATAACTACCGAGGCTTGGACAAGAAACTTAGACCTGTTTGCCAGGGCTTCCCAACTATCTTAATGACAAGCTGTGAAGGTTGATTCAACAGTTCTCAACTAAACTTGGAGGCTTTCATTGTGTAGGGGAACTAATACCTTAAGACCTAGTTTGATAGACTGGGATCTCGGCTCATTGGCTTTGTTTGGGAGCCTAGAATCGTTTAAAATCCTGGTCCATCCACGTGGAATGGGCCAAGATTCTAGACTCCTAAACTAAGCCTAAAGAAGATTCAAAATCCCAAATTAGTGGATAACTTACCCAACAGCTGTGGCACTCCATGAAGCTACATTATAAATGACTTTTGTCCCATCCCATGCCTTCCGAAGTTTACCTTTTCTCTTTCGAGCTGAAAATGTCTTCTTGAGAACTGGGAAAAGAATAACGAGTTTGACATTGAAACATTGATCTTAAAATGATTCAAGTAACTATCATTTGAATGAAGAAAAGAGGAACAAACCTTTTCTAATTTGATCAGGAGACCATTCCTGTACAACATTATTTTTTCAGGCGTCAGATATACAAAGCACATCATACACAAAAATAAATGGTAATTGCATGATGATAATTTAGGAGGAAAAACAGGGTAACTAGATCTTGTTCAAAATATGCTGATTGGGGCATATCTTTTGGAATACATAAAAAACTAAGGTTCCTCGAGACTATAGTCACATAAGAAATATTAAGCTAGGGTATTCAGTGAATCATAGGCAACGGAAAAAAGATGTATAAAATTGGAATACAAATATTAATAATACCTACATTGGCTGTTTTAAGTGACGATATGTATGTGGCTATAAAGAAAGCCATCGCCTCAGTTGCATCATCATTCTTAACAATAACATATCCGTCACCTGAGTCATCATCTTCCCACAAATCTACTGCCTTTATTATATTCCATGTTGTATCTTCTTCAACTGCAGCAAAGAACAGTCAGTGAACTTAAGAGTATGGCAACCTCCATAGCAGGGGGATGCTAAACATAACGTAGAAATACAAGTGATAGTTCATATCCACTTCAGGTGTTATCACAAACAAAAATAAGTTCATTCAGTAAAGTCATACCTGCATCATTTTGATAAAGTGACTTCTGAATTTCATCGATCTTATGAAAAAACTTGGGTGGTTCAAATGTAGATTTAAGAATATCACATAGCTGCAAAGATAAAAGTAACTGGTTTAACACTACAGGATAGCTTCAAAGAAGAATGATCTACTACAACGATACTTGTCCAAGCTCCCTATCACACAAGAAAGAGATTTCTACAATTGTCATGAGACTATGCAGCTACTCTGTCCTTATCCCCTGTGACAGCAGTTTATCCTTGTATGTAATAAACACAGCTAGCCTAAACTAACACACCGTATATTCCTTACAAATCAGAGACACGGATGTTTATTTTGGAGAACTCACGCACACGGTCATACAAAAGCAACACTGTTCTGTCTCTGGCTCTATACCCCAATTGGATTTTCAGTTCCTCTTCTCCACTCAGCACTAAAAGTCACTATCCTACCTCGTTACCGCAGTACCTCATGAGTATCAAGCATCAAGTCGTAAGTGCATCAGTATCAAGCATCAACAAATTAACACATGCAGGTGCACATCATGCTTCTGATAAACTCATAATAGTAGATGATCTGTATCCAACTATCCATACAAGACACCAAAATTCATAGGTTCCTTACATATTGTGAAAATATAACTACACCAGCGCAGCAGAGACAATGCAAAAACAATAGCATTGGAGCAATTTTGCCTAAACAAGCCATCCAACTCAGATAGTCGGATCTAAATGCAAGGCTAATCGAATTAGTTAGTCTGAATTTGTTGGTTAAACTTAATATGTACTGAATTTAGTTGGATCATCACGATTTGCCAGCAGTTGCGTTAATTAACGGCTTATAAATTATAATGCGAAGTTGCGAACTCCCAAATCATACTTCCCCACAGACCCCAACTAGGCAACTACCCGCAGGACACCAAATCGAAGGGAGTCACGACTCCTCCTCACCTGGTCCTCCTCGACGTCCGAGTCGCTCGCCAGCGACGCCACCGACTCATCATTGCCAGCGCAGGCGCCGCTGACTTCCTCGTTATCCGGCGGCGGCCCGTCGCCTTCGATGGCTCCCTCGGGATCAGCGAGAGACGCGCCGAGATCGTCCTCGCGCAGCTCGTCGAGCACCCGCTGGAGCTCCTCCAGCACCGACTGGAGCGCCTCCCTCCGCAGCCTCATCCTCGGCGACCGCCGCGGCGCCGGCGAGGAGGCGGAGGGCTCCATCGCGAAACCCTACAACCGACGGCTGCGTCGGGAGGGGATAGCAACTCACGATCGAGACGAGAGTTCGAATCGGATGGTGGTGTTCCGTGTTCCTTCTCCGGATTTATAGGGAGGAGATGGCGGAGTCGTTAGGGGCTCCAGGGCGCTTGCCTGCATGTGTTTGAACAGGCTCAGTTAGTGCGAATTGTTTGGTTAGTTGTACCTCGATTACAGTCTGTTCATACACGTTGCTTAGTCTAGCTTAGAAGAAACGAAAATTGAATCCGTTTCTGATGAGACATGCAAGCTGACTGGATTAATAGCATGATTAGCATGACTTAAGATGTATTATTATCTATTAAGCTATATTAAAAAGTAGTATATACTAAATTATCTTTAAAATGATTAAAAACTATGTTAATATACAGACTTTCAGGCTCAATCCAACCAAACAAATCACACTTATATCTCAATATCTGGCTCAACCTAATCTAGATACATTTTAAGTGAATCCGTGCAACCAAACATGCCCCGTGACCGTGACGGTGTCTTCGACGCCTCGTGTAAAAGTGCCCCTAAAGTTGATCCGTGTCATCTGTCTTGGTCGGATTCTGTGTACACCGTCCGATCCACGTGAGTGGCTGAGAAAAGATCGCAATCCGACAGTTCGATTCGGTTGGACTCAGTTGACCAGTATCGGGTGATCTCCGCCGTCCGATTTCATTTAGCTCGGCCGCATTGATCTCAAGCGTAGATCCGACCGAATATGCTGTGTTTTTATCTCGAGCGTCCACACTTCATTAAATTAGGGTCATCTGATCTAGATCAGACGACGATATACCGTTTAACATACCGATCTAGGGATCCATGGTAGACCCAGTCCAACATGAACTCGAAGCATTTTCCTGTATAAAAATAATTTTAGATATTATGCTTTTCCTTTTTCTAGGGATTTAATTCTGATTCAAATTATTGTGCTCATAACTTATGCGTACAAACTCTAAATTGATTCATTCAAATTCTTAAATTCGTATAAAATCATAATCTAATCATATATATAATTTATTTGTAATATTATTTAATGTTTTTCGTGGTTTGTGTGTTTTGTCTAGTTTATGACTCTATGAAGAACCTCAGACCTTCGTAGAAGCGCCAGCATATCCGCCACAAGTTCAAAGCAAGTCACACCCCTATATCAGTTTGTTCTAGAGAAATCTTATGACTAAATAGTTTCTAACAAAGACTAATTTTTCTACAATAACTTAGAGACTAAAGAAACAAATTAGCTTCCAACACTAATAGTACACCTGACAGTTTTAGAGAAATCTTTTAATAAAGACTAGACTTTTCTAGAATAACTTAGAGACTAAAGAAATAAATTAGCTTCCAAAACTAGGCGGAGCTGCCCTCCCGCGTGTGGGTGTCCATGCTGCGGCACACGACATGCTCACGTGCATGGGGCTGTATGACAGGCTCAAGAGAGGTGGGAGCGAGACGCGGCAACTCCCGGCTGCCGCTGCACCGAAAGAATCGTGGCCTTCTCCGGCGGCGTCGGCGCGGCCATGGGGAACCCGACCGACGTGGCCATGGTGCGGATGCAACCGGAAGGGCGGCTTCTGGCTTCTCAGCGGCGGAACTACCAGAGCGTGCCGGACGCCGTCGTCCGGATGGCGCGCGACGAGGGCATATGCAACCTGTGGCGCGGGTCGCCCGCCGCTCACGGTGAAGCGCGCCATGATCGTAACGGCGTCGCAGCTGGCGACGTACGACCAGACCAAAGAGGCCATCCTGGTTCACCGTCGTGCTCTTCGTGCCTCTGGAACAGGTGGGGAAGCTGTTGAAAGGCGTCGACTTCTGACAGAACGAGGAGACATCAGGCTATTCCTAATAATTACAGGCGAGTTTTCAATCAGGATTCGTCTCATCCTACCGGTTGCAAGCGGCAGCCCACGTTTGAGAAATTGTTGTGGAAATTTTGATATGTGCTGCGTGCATTTGCAACACATAACAGTGAACTGATGATACTATGACAGTCTTCAGAAAAAAAGAAGTGATTTGATGATAATTGAGTGCTGCTGGAAGTGGTCAAGAACGCCGTTGATGGTATTTTTGAACCTGTGACAGACACAAAACAGAATGTTCAGTGTAATCTTGTATTGAGTATTGGCCAATGCAAATGAATAGATCAGTTTCAGACCAATTATGCAGAACAAAAGCACCCCGAGTCTCAGACAAATATATGCTATTACCATACGTCCATACTTCATTATTATGCCTAGCTTAGAAGAATGTTACAGTTTTCACTTCAGGAAAGACTAACATGTGACGTATCTTGGATTATTCTAACTTTACATCATGTGGTCAACCTGAAATGATGCTCGGCCTGTCAGACTGCCTGGGAAGGTGAAGAATTGCATTGCAGTACTGAAATATTCAAAATCTACACGTGTTTGCTTAAAGGCATCCTTTCCTTTGGTACCAAAAAACCAAGAGTAGCCCAACTCACATGAAAGAGACTACTGGTAATTAAACCATAACAAAGTATCGGATCTGACTCCTAAGTGCTCAACACATAACGAGTCAATGGCAAAGAACACCAAATCATCTGCAATGAAGACAATACTAGTGAAAGGATGCTGATTGATGTAACTGTAAAGAAACTAGCCAAAGGCCAATATGCTGTGCTTTCTTAGGCTAAGTACCATCTAATTGCTGGTATAGCACATAACGTTCTGTTCTTGGTAGTACATGTTTCATGTTTGGAATACTGAATCAAGTTGGGAGCATAGTGGATCATGTTGCATTGTTGATGCCATAGATGCAGGCTTGTTGAGTAACAATATTTCCTAAGTGATATGTTAGATTGAAGAGGAGCACACAGGCTGCGAGAAAGATGCATAACCGCACAAGTACTATTCAAAACCTGAAAATTCATGGCAAATGGCTCCTAAAAGAAGGTAGCACGAATAGCAATCTAGCAACATAACATAGGAGGGACACTGGGAATTGTTCCGATATAAAACTGAGAAAGTTAACACCAAAAGAAAACTGAGCGCTGCTGAGGGAATCATTTGTGCCTTTTGACAATCGGAATCGATTGTGCTTGACTGCTAATAACTGCAGCTTCTCACAATCTACGTAGTTTATTTCAAGAAATATTACTGTACAGTCTGTACTCCTTGTTAAGGGGAACTAAGCCAGCAGTCAGGCATCATGGGGTTGGCTCCTCTTCTATACACCCATAAACAATTTAGACCAATCTACAACAGCCAACTCTGTCAAACCTAAAACAGATAAATTTTTTGCCATCTTAGTTAACAATGAACCATGCGTGCTTCCATTAAAATCCCCACTGCTAATCATGTCGAAAGTGTCCAAACCAGGGGGTCATTTTTCAAAGATATTCAAAGGAGTAGATGAAACCATGGAAGTTTCCAGGCAGCAGGTGCCACCTTCAAACATCAGTTGGTTAGACAAACGAAGGTTCTAGTGGGCCTTAAAGAACATAACTTGTTGGCCTATTGGATTTGGCCCACTTGCAATGTGGGGCTGCCACAACGATAAATTGCATAGAGACAATCCAACCAACAAATTTGGCTGCATTCCATCACTTCAGGGTGCCAACTCAACCAATATTCTGACTTTAGCAAAAAAGTTGCTTTTATTTTGTGCAGTTTAGGTCCTCTAGGACTCTCTTGGTAGGTAATCTACTAAATCTCCAAAAGATGATGGCAGCTTCATCCAGTGAATCAAAAAGGTACCAAAAATAGCAACAGGGCGACCAAATCTAAAACAGTGAAATTTCAGTTTCTGAGGCAATATTTTGCAGCATCCATGCACACACATAACTTTGTGAAAGCATGACATGAAATAGTATAAGTATTCAGCTATGGAATATAATACACAAGCTCATTTAATTATTGTAAATTGGTTTATAGCAATTCTACCTGGACTCAATTGGGTAAACATCTCAAATCAGAATGGCACCTTTCAACAGGGAGTATGTGCATTGTCTAAACCAAATAACACTTCTACATTTCTATCTCACTATCACGAAAAAACCGTTGCAATAATAATAGGAGCATTTAAAGCAATAGCTGCAAGCCTGCAACTACTTTATATTTAATGACAACAAAGAAATGCCTAACTTCATTCAACACATTCTATATCTGCCTAAATGCCACTTGTAACTTGGAAGAAAAAAATGGAAAAGATGCCAATTCTAATCCAAGTGAAGATTATCACTGTTTTAAACTTTTAGTCCACATTATTTATTCCCATCTAGGGGGACTTTAAAAAGTAATCTGAATTTAACCAATTACGGAAGCTTTTTAAGACTTGATGGAAGCAGTTTAATTAATTCAATAATTCAAACTTGTTTGGTCCTCATTAAAATATCATGATACGGATCAAAGTGACGCTGCGTCGATTGGATAATAGCAGGTGGCACTTTTGTACAACATGTTTAATTAATTGCAGTCTAGATTTCAAATGAACTGCAACACATGCATACAGAGATAGAAATGAACCAAACTCTGAGTTAGTGTCAAGTAATTCAAAAGCAAACTACTATGCAGTTATCCCCTCATCAAGATATGTTAATTATTATCTACTTGCAGAACTATCCTTCCAATTCAGATGCAAGCTGAATTTACAAGCTACTATGCAGTTATCCGCTCATAAAGATATTTTACTCGTTGTCTACTTGAACCCACAAGATAATGGAAGCAATTCTTCTTTGCAGCTTTTAGAACAAACTGTAAACATGTGCAAGAAAAAAGTGGCCACTAGAGAGTGTTAACAGGACCACATTTTTCTGACAGTTCTTCTCATCACTTAATGATCAAACAGATATCATTATTAATCTAAGCAGTCCTTAAACTACTTCGGTGAGCCCCTCGTCCTGAAGAATGTTCACCTCAAGCCACACTAAGAAACTACCCATCACTCCAATGGCGAGCCCCCAACCCCACCTAAATACAGCACAGCCTGAGTTCCCAGCGAATCATCATCCCCTCCCTACTGATGCTGACATTGGATCCTGAGGACGCCAACATGCGAGCGAGCTCACTGCTGCATTGCATCATCAAGCCCCCACAATTCCACAAACCCTAACCACCCGCACATGTGGCGGAGTAAATTCCACTCCCCCCATCCAACAATCTCCCTTGTCACCTTCCACTTGTTGCCTTTCCCTGGTCTGGTTCGGAGAATTTAAGAACATTTGATGCCGCCGTGGTCCTGCTCTACCTCGCGTGCGCGCTAAAGGAGTTGCTATAATAAGAAAGCTGAAACATCGGCGGGTTAAACAATTTGGGATCGCCATGGCTGTGGTTGGAGCTAAGAAAATCGACCCATCGACACCTGGATGCTTGACCTCGGAAAGGGAAAAGTATGGAGCTCTGAATAGACTAAAACTTGCTGGTTTGGTCGATCCAGATGGAGGCGGGATTGGGAAGGGATTAGCGAATCTTACATCGCGGCCGGATGCGGTTTCGGTTGGGATGATCCTTCTCAGCGTCGGCGATGGCGGATCCGATCCAACATGAGACCCCGCTGGCAGCGGCTAGGCTGTGAAGTGTGGTCTGCGCTGGTTGAGCTTGAGACGGAGACGGCGACGGGACGAGGAGAGAACCGGGGGAGTTCGCCGGTGGCCGGTGGGCTCGCGCATGCTGCGGTTCGCTGGCTCACTTTTTCTCTTTTCAAAAAAGTAACGACAAAAATTTTAAAAATTGAAAAAATCGGACGGTAATGTTTTATCACCCAGCTAAAAAATATTTCAAATTTCGGTGATGCTGGTTGCAACACCAAGAAACCGCCGTATGTATCACCCTTATTTTTACGTTTCAATAGTTAAAATTTAATATTTCATTCGTGAGAAGCAAAATATTTCAATTTAGATTTCACTGAATTTTACTTTATTTATTTTATTAAAATATTTTTTTACTAAATGTTAAAACACCGTCTGATTTTTTCTAGATATTCAGACCCCGGTCTTCTCAAAAACTAAAGTGTCCATAATTTCATAAAATAACAATAGGTTTAATACTAGAAAATGCCTATATATCAAATATATTGTACACTCCTCCCTAGAATAACTAGGGTCCACCCTCTCCTCCTAATGGTGCAAATCCACTTCTCACTTATTTCGAAGGGCTATTTTTCACCTCGGTAAAAAGTCAAACAAATCCCTAAGGATATTTTTAGGGCTAGGGATGTGAGATGACCTCACATATGAAAATCACCAATTAAAAATCGGGTTACAAATCCTATTGCCTAACTTGACTCAAACAAAAAAGGTAATTTGGATTGTTTTGATGATTCTAGATGACTAGGACTGAATTTTGGTATGAAACTAAAATCATTAGAAAGTAAACTTTATAAGCTTAATATAAAGTTTAAAATCATTTAAATCAGAGTTGACATGTCATAGTTACGTTCGTTTCAATTTAGTCTATTTGCATCCGTTTGAATCTGAGTTTAAAACATGTCAAACTTATCTCCTCTTTATCCTTGACCTAACCTAAAGTGTCATAAGACACATGCATGAGGAGTCTAGAAGATCCTCAATTGGTCTCCAATTAACTTGACTAATGTTTCATGAATTCCATACATACAACACTTTCTTTTAATCTATGTTAGCACTTCTACAAAATAAAATAAATGTATCTTATAACGCAACATCTTTTTCTCAAATTTATAAAATATAAATCTAACGTAATATAAATTGGAGTAGTGACTTCTCTTCCGAACTCAATCTAAACCAGCTCCGACTATGTTAATAGTAAAATATTAGACTTAGATTTTTCTCTCTAATAAACACGAATTACACAGCAAATGAACTCTGAGCGGCTCAGAGAACTTCTCTACAAACATAATGAAGCAGCTAGCTGCCTAGCAGAGACAAAAAGGAACATTACAGATCTACCTTTCCCGCCAAATAATGCAACTGACACTAGATCTGCTTTGCGTCTAGTTAATTATTTAAACTAGGTTGTCAAAGATAACCACCGGTAGAGCAAAGTGCTAGTAAAATATATGTCAACGATGTCATGCCCAATCACAACGAATTCTTCCATGCAATGCAAAAGTTCAGACAGAGAGGAAAAAGAAAGAGGGAGCACAAGTGCATGAAGGGGACCTACAATAAGACTCCATTAACAAACATCTATAATTAATTGTCTCTGTCACCGATGATGGCGACCGAAAAGTATACCAAACGAAAGTTCTTTCGGATGGATGGCTCTAGCAATGTCTCTCTCATCCAGTTGGTCTCACGCGAAAGAATAAATCTCTCAGAAATATTAGAACAAGTTGACAGAGTTTTTTAATTATTAGAGCGTGAAAGTACTTTGCAACACCAATCTAGACCAAGGGCACGAGTGAAAAAAAAGGATCCTTCATCAAATTAATGGTGAATTGTAGATGCATATGTAGCTAGCTCACGATTTATTATATATCCTTTTGCATGATGTCTGTCGTAGACAGGGATGATAATTTTACCCGTAGATATCTAACCTAATGAGTATGATTTAGGTTTAAATTTATACACATTATTTTGAGGGTTTGGGTATCAGTTGAAATTGGGTTGGACATGGATTTAGTTAAAAACCTACGAGTATCAGCGGGTTTAGCCAATTAAAATTTTTTCTTTATTTTTTCTTATGTTATAGCTTCTGCTTCTGCTATGTGTTAAACTCGTGAATTTTCATCGGGTTCTAGGTACCGAGGGTTCAAGCACGAGTTTAGTTTGAGATCTGCAAGTTTCACATGCATGAGTCCAAGAATGTTTCGTGGATTTGCTTCATAGACATTTTTTATTGAACCCATGGTTTTATGTCTATTACCATTCCTACTTTAGAGCACATACAAACATAAAGGGATACAAATATTCATGTACAATTGCCTGTCCACAACGCCATGCTCATAAAAAGTCTATTTAGAGGAGTGAGATTTTACGAAACAATTGATAATATAGAGAAGGCATTTCTCAATCTCTAAATATTAGTTTATTTATAGATTATATAGCTATTAAGTTTTACCATCTTGAAAAAAAAAATCTAGACTGATTAAAAAACTGACAATTATAGAAGTAGCTATTAGAAACTCACCGCTGCACTGCTAGAAAGCATCAATGACAACGGAAGTCGGTTGCCACGGGAAGTCGCAAAGTCTGACATGTTTAGTCCCAACCCATTAGCGAAAACAGCCTCAAACTAGCATTTAGTCACACCACCAGCACCAATGCCATATGGCCATGAACTTATTGGGTACCAATCTCATATTCAATGACGCATGCTTTAGAGCAAAGTCTCGAGGCTGCACGCACGTACCTTGACTTGGGACCTCAGAACCGGAAAATGCACACCATGCTGCAAGTGCAAGCTCAAGTTGCCAACTAACTCAACCTCATTTCTTTCGTCCGAGAGAGCTTTGTCAAAGTGCTCCCAAATCAGTACCTTTCGAAATTAAGAAATTATTGATGGACACACGAAAAGTACAGACAATGATAGACGTGAACAATATTATCTACCTTACTATATAATTGATGAAGTAAATCAGTACCTTTCGAAATTAAGAAATTATTGATGGACACACGAAAAGTATAGACAATGATAGACGTGAACAATATTATCTACCTTACTATATAATTGATGAAGTTGAGTGCCCATTTACTCACTCATCTGGAAGATCTGGATTCTTCAATCGTTTCCGTCAAATCTTAACCCTTCCTGATCCGGCCCACCTAAACCTAATTTCTGCTGCTCGTCTCCTCTAATTAATCTCCTGTTGCGGCCCCCACATCCTCCATGCGGGTAGGGATGGCAATTTTACCCGCGGGTATCCGATCCAATGGGTATGGGTTTGGGTTTAAATTTGTACCTACGGGTTTGCGGGTTCAGGTACCCGTTTAATATCGGGTCAGGTTCGGGTTTAACTTTAAACCCACGGGTATCCGCGGGTACCTGGTTAATAATTTTTTATAAACATTTGGCCCAATAGTCTCTAGCCCAACCAGCCCAACTAGCCAACCCTAAATGCCAAAATGCTCCTGCAATCCACACCCTAACCCTGCCATCG
>KE373046.1:164165-177221 GCA_000418225.1 Zizania latifolia
CGAGCGAGGACGCGCTTCTCCAAATCTTCTTCCGCTGCACTAGCGCGTCTCGCGTTAGAAGGTAACGATCCATGATCCCTCACGCGCATGGGTTCCTGGGCCAACGGGGTTAAAAAATTAAAATTTGCTGGCTAGCGTAGCCTCCCCATGTCCCTACACAAGCTTCTCAAAACCAAAAAAAGAGCCTAAATGTCACACGCACATTCTCATACTAATAGCATTCTCTTCATTGAGCCATTCACAAAACAACATATTCACAAAGCAATAAGTAACAAACCCTAGCCTTAACAAAGAAGTAGGAGTGAGGAGTAGGAGGAGGAGGTTGAGGAGGACCTTAGAAGGAAGATGCACGAGACGAGGCAGCGGCGAGGAGGGTCGGCGACGGAAGAGGAGACCGGCAGAGGAGGCCTTGATGGGACAGAGACTGACGGAGGAGGCCACGACGGCGGAACACGTGGAGCGCGACGGCGGAGGAGAACGCGTGGCCGCTAGGGTTTAGGATTCTACGTGATATGAAAGCGCTCTATTGGTGCCCGCCTATTTATACACGTCAATAGTGATGGGAGATAGTTTCCGTTGTCACTAATGATCTAGCGATTAGTGACGGGCGGAAACTATCGCCCGTCACTGGATCAGTAGTGATGGACGATAGTTGTCGTCCGTCACGTATTCTTTGACCTATTAGTGACGGGTGGTAATGAGACTCGTCACTAATGAGGGAGACCCCCTATTTAGTGACGGACCACATTATGACCCTTCACTAATAAGGCAACATTACTGATACGTGAAAAACGGTTTGTCACTAAAAGTGTATTAGTGACGCACGTTTTTTATCCGTCAGTAAAGTTCTGTCACTAAAGACTGTTTTTATAGTAGTGTGTTGAGAATATAAAATATACATGTGTGAATGTGAAATACATATGTGTTGTTATGAATGTAAAATATATGTATATTTGATCTATAACAATATCGAAAACATGGCTAACATACCTTAAGACTAACCAGTGAATAAATTGCTTTTTAATATTAAAAATATCATCTGTAATAGATCATAACTATCAACCTGTCATAAAAGATCGAGTGGTAAAGAAAGCTAGCATGGGGCAATACCTCATCTGTAACGAGTGGTAAAACCATTTGTGACATATTGTTATTATTAGCCACCATATGTAATAATATTTGTGACGGTTGGTTTCCATATAGGATTGAATCGACACATCGGTAATCAAATAACACTAACGGTATGCTTACTCGCCACTGATTAGGGTTATCACCTGTCACATATGAGGATTTTTGTCCTAGTGTTTTTTGAATGTTTGGGTTTCACGGATGACAAACTTAGGCCCAAGCCCAGCCTGGTACTGTAGTCGGGCCAGGCCGGGCTCACTTTGACAGGCCTACATGAGAGCAAGCAGCCACGTATCCATCCAGTTGTGGAAGTCCGTCAAGGAGATCAGAAAACGAAAGGCCTAGACAATAATTTTGGTGAAGAGAAAGAGGTCAAAGTAGTAAGTAAGCATATGGTCGATCTAATCATGCACTGAATAAGCAGAAAATGATCGAACTGCAAGCATTTAGGAGAGGCTGGTCCATCTCCTAAGCATCCATGTGACACTGCCCCCACGCATGCTCTCCGGTCTCCTTCTTAACGCCTCCTGCCGGAGACATGCACGGCCGGCGAGATGCATCATGCATGCGCTTGCCGTCGCCTTACGCCAGTGGCTGGTTCGCCGGGCGCGCGACCGGACGCTTGCACCGCGCTCTTGTCTCCGGGACCGTCTCGTCCGCTAGCTTCCTTGCTCGCATTGCCAAACGAGGCCCATGTCCATCAAGTAGCTAGCAGCATTATTGCTCTTTAATTATCATGGCCCCGTAATTTTGTCCTAGACAATCATGCATATTCCAGTTCAAGATCGTAGGTGTCAACACCTTTCACTTGTTGCTCGATGGCTTTCCACAATGGAGATCACTAGATCAGGTTTCTCTTTTCCCTCGACACAGCATCTATCATACCGTGACAGCAACGTTTGACGCTAGAGTCGCCTCTGCGACTGCGAACCGCTAGTGCGAAAGCGCTCGATTTTGTGACGGCCGTGACATGAAACTAGTGCTGTGTTGGGGAGCTGGGACACCGGCGTCGCATCGTCAGCCGGATCGGAGATGAAGACGTCCACGTTCGTTTTGCATGGCAATTCGCGGTTACTGGGCCCGATTTCCTGTGCTACTAACCATAATGAGATAGGCCGTTGCCAGGTGACGGGAGAGCCTTCTTGGGCCAGGCTCAAACACAACACACAATTACACAAAGCTCTCGTGTTGCCATGCTAGGCCTGAACAAAGAACTTCAGCCCAGAGGCCAGAACAAACCTGAACTGGAGTATTCAGTATTTATTGTCGTTGCAGATTGTTATGAGCCGAGCAATTGCTCACAAATCTCCGATCAACGGAGATTCCGAGAATCCGAGTACCTTGCTCCCTCCTCCCATTGAAGAACCGAAAGGAGGGATCCCAATGTCCTCCTGTGATTCAATCACTACAGCAACATTGATCACATAATCCGCCTCTTTTCCCACTTCCCAAGACAAAAGAGCGGCGGAGCATAATTCTATGGTTTATGCACAACCCATCTTTGCCCGTCGTGGTCAAGCAGCTGGCCGCTGGCCACTGACATTCCTAAATAAAAGCCACTTCTACCTACATGCAGAGCAGCACAAAAAGTCACAAGCATGAGCTGTATGATCTACGCCACAGCTCACTCACACTTACTTGGTCACTCCTTCAAAGTTCAAACCAATACGCACCTGCATGCACTCATTTTTTCATGCAGAGCAGGATATCTTTGATCAAACTAACTCACGCATGCCTCTACTCTAACTAACATACAGGTATACAACACACCGATCTGCCGGCTAGCTAACACGAACAGGACTAACACAGCTTCGGGTCCGGGTAGGGGTAGCTGCTGCTTCAGATCCGGGGAGCTGCGGATGCTGACACCCTCCCGCCGGGTGGTCCTTCCAAGGACGCCGGCCACCCTGTCAGTCTTTATACGGCAGAACGGCACAGAACTGCAGTACTACACAGGAAGCTGTCAGTTGTAGCCTTCTTCTCTAGCTTTCCCGGTCATTTAATGGCGGTGCGATACTGTCAGTCCCCACGGAGTTTGTGTTTTTAACGACGAACCAACCATCACCAATCTTCGGGCGAGGAGAAAGGGACGCCAGTATGTTGTGCACCGTGGTCGTAGATTCTACCGTTGGTCTCAAACATCAGGGCAGAAACAAGCAGCTGGGAAGGGACGGAGAAAAACGCTGCAGCCAGCAGGGTCAGGTTAACCACTGTGCCAACTGACAAGACAGCTTGCCATGGCTTTTCAGCAGCAACAAGTCTAACAGACGTGTGGACAGAACTGAGTAGCAGTACCAGTACTAGTAGTGCTAGCCCTAGTCCTACCATGAATCAGGCTAACAAAACTGTCCTGTAACTACGGTTACTGTTTAGTTTTGGTATAGGCGTAACGACCGATTTTATTTAAAATTTAAATAAATGAAAAAATTTGGAAAAAAAATTCAAAAATAGTAGGTAAATTAATATGATTTATGATAAAATTAGTTTTCAAAAATATTAAACTATCATAAAGTTATAAATCAAACAAGATGAACAAAAATACAAAATACAAAAATAATTTATTTTTCAATATTCTTCGTTCGTTATTGTTTGATTCTCTGTGTTGTAGCGTAAAATTTACGCTTAACAAGTTTGTTTAGCCTCGAAGGGCTACTGATTGCGAAGTGATTTTATATTGGTTCAGGCCTCCGACTATCGGATAATAACCCTACATCCCGTGTGTAATATTATCTTATATTACAACATTTGATCCTCCTCATCTTCCTTACTCCTGTAGAGAAGGGAGGTATTTATATGTAAAATACAACAGAAAAATACTAATTTACTCTCTAGTTACAACCGTCATTGTTGACCCTCTACACAAGACTTTGTAGGGGCAAAATAGTAAACCCTCGTGTGAATACTATAAAGTATATGTCTTCTCGAAGAGGACTGAAGCCCCTGATTTTGGTCCTTAGTTTTGGTCCTTAGTCTGGAGTGGTTTTAAAGCCTTCGAGTCTGCCTAGTGAACATGGTTCGGAGAGGACTCTGAACCTGGTGAAGGGGGGTCTCCGAAGCTGGTGAAGGAGGCCTCCGAACCTGGTGAAGGGGGGTCTCCGAACCTGGTGAAGGGAGGCTTCGAACCTACCTTGTAGTCAGAGTCCAGAAGTCCTCGAAGGGTGCTTCAAAATTCGATGTCTCTTGAGCAACTCTTGGTCAATCCTTAAGTACAGCGGGAGTTATTTCTCCCAACAGTAGCCCCTCGCATATGGCCCTTTGAATGTAGGGGTGAGATGCGCTCTAAATCCAGCTGTACTTCATGCGTGGGCAAACCTACACTTCATGCATTAGCGTTATTTATTTAGATAGGAAGCAATGCTTCGAAATTCTGCATGAGATGAAGTAATGCTTCGGTTTTGTAGCAGTCAAAATCATGTTTCGGTTTTTTAGCGGACAAAACCATGCTTCGGTTTTGTAGCAGTCAAAACCATGCTTCGGTTTTGTAGCCAACAAAACCATGCTTTAGTTTTGTAGCGGTCAAAATTATGCTTCGGTTTTGTAGCAGGCAAAACCATGCTTCGGTTTTAATGAAGTAGTTCTTTGGTTTTTTATAATAGACAAAGCAGTGATTCTGTTTTTTAAAGGATGAAGCGATGCTTCAGTTTTCTTTTGTAAATGATGAAGCGATGCTTCGATTTTGTAGGAAGCGAAGCAATGTTTCGAGCCAAGGGGCGCTTGGGACCCAGAGAGACGTATCGAGGCAGGCTCGAGATATAGTAGTCTCGATTTATATTATTTCGGCCCGGAGACGTTGGAAAGCAATAAAAGTGGAACGGATCACACCGAAAATTTATTTTTAAAGTTCGAAGTCTAGGCCTTGAGTTTTTTTGTGGTCACCTTCGACTCTTTTGGACACTTCGAGCTGCAGCTCAAGGTCTTGGTTTTACCGCTACAGGCCCGGAGGCACTGTGTAACGATAAGGGTGGAGTGGATCACACCAAATTTTTAGAGTCTTTTGACGGAACCCAAAGTCAGTGCCCTCAATCATACTTGGGGAGCGACTCTCGAGCAGCGGGCTTCGGGCTTTACACCAGAGTGGAGCGCACTCTTACGTATATTAGACTTTATTTGTCTCGCACCGAGCCTACCTTCGAGCTTCGGGTAGCGAAAATAAATATATTACCTTTGATTGCGGCGATTCTTGCCTCGCGAGGCGTTTTGGTAGAGGCTCTAGAGGTCCGGAGGCCTTAGGCCGAAGGGAGGCCTACGAAGGGTCCCGCAGCCCCTGGGAACCTCTAGGCCGAAGGGTGGCTTTCTAGTTGAAGAGAGGCCTTCCAGGTTCGAAGGTATGCTTCGAAGTTGATTGTGCAGGTTGTGGTAGAGAGATTAATTTAGAACTAGGCTCCCGAAGGATGGCACCAACTATTGTAGCGTAAAATTTACGCTTAACAGGTTTGTTTAGCCTCGAAGGGCTACTGATTGCGAAGTGATTTTATATTGGTTCAGGCCTCCGACTGTTAGATAATAACCTTACGTCCAGTGTGTAATATTATCTTATATTATAACATTTGATCCTCCTCCTCTTCCTTACTTCTGTAGAGAAGGGAGGTATTTATAGGCAAAATATAACAGAAAAATACTAATTTGCCCTCTAGTTACAACCGTCATTGTTGACTCTGTACACAAGACTTCGTAGGGGCAAAATAGTAAACCTTCGTGTGAATACTGTAAAGTATATGTCTTCTCAGAGAGGACTGAAGCCCCTGATTTCGGCCCTTAGTTTTGGCCCTTAGTCTGGAGTGGTTTTAGAGCCTTCGAGTCTGCCCAGTGAACATGGTTCGGAGGGGGCTCCGAAGCTGGTGAAGAGAAGCCTCCGAACCTGGTGAAGGGAGCTTTCGAACCTAGTAAAGGGAGGCTTCGAACCTACCTTATAGTCAGAGTTCAGAAGTCCTCGGAGGATGTTTCAAAATTCGATGTCTCTTGATCAGCTATTGGTCAATCCTTAAGTATAGCGGGAGTTATTTCCCCCAACACTTTCTATACAGACCTTTTGGATTAATGTCATATGTTTGATTAAACAAAATATCATTCTTGATGAGTGTTGCCTGTTAATTATTTGTTTTAAGCCTATTGATTCATAAGCACTCATAATGTTGAGTCACAAGACTTAGTTGATTCGCGTGCACGTAAGATCTATAGCTGTTGGTTTGTTAATTTACATGTATACAAAGTTTAGTGATTCACATGCACATAAGATACTAAGCCGATGAAACAAGAATATCCAGCAATAGTGTGACAACCTTGTGTTGCACATAATATTAATCTAATGTTAAAGAGAACAACAATTACTCCCCGAGATCGGCAATAAACGTTTGACGCTCTCCAGGATAGTTATAGCTCTAGTTCTGATTCTACAGCATACGACAATATCACTTATGTGTATCCTTATCCACATTCTTATCCGTATCCTTATCCCATTTCAGAAGTTACTCCTATTAGATATATATATGAGTGACAAGATCTTCAATTTTATTCTATATTATATGAAGAATGACAAACCACTGTAACTTGGACATAACAAAGTTGGGAGGAGTACAAAGCAAACATTCTTGTTTTACGTGGTTTACAACTAATATCTACAGATGAATACAACGTCGCTTATAACCATTGAAACCAACAATGATAAGTTAGAAATACTTGGATTGTCAATTAACTATGTTGTTTTGTAATTTGTATTTTATTGTAAACTTATAAAATTTGTGGTATTGTAAGTTTCCTATTTATCTCGAAAAATAATTTCCTACGATTTTATAATTTTTATTTTTCACTAAAAAATTGTCTGACCAATACCGCGGTAACCGAGCTCGGTACCACGGTTACCACGGTAATCGAAACACATACCACGGTAATCGAAGTTGAAACTATTTCGTGAACTGATATGAATTTAAATTTTAAAATATAAAATTTAATCGAATTTTTTCGATAACCGTTCGGTTACCACGGTAACCATTATCTCGAGTTCGGACGGTACCTAGTTCTAAAACAGTTTTGTTAACCTGACCATGATACCGTCTCGGCATCTCTTCCAAGCAGTAAAAGGAAGGGGGACAAAGAAGAAGCAACACTGACCGGTACGCTGCAACTGGAGTACGTACTGTATATACTTTCGTTCATTTGTGTTTTTTCAATGAATAGAAACATTACAACATTAATTGGAGAAAAAAAATCTATACGTTAATGAAAAGTGGGTTCAGATAGTGGTTTAGATTAAGCTAGAGAGTCCACTTAGAAAGTGCGTAAGATTAGTGGATGTCATATCACTTATGATCTAATTATTCTTAACATCTTTGTAGGCTACTCTTGTAAGGCTACGGTGTACTTACACACAAAAGAACAATATAATTACTAGTAGAACGTAAGGTTATTGTTTTAAGATGGATCAGAAACTTTTTACGTCAGAAGCTTGGTAAAATCTCTGAGCATTATTTCTCGTTTTCTCACAAAGTTCTTTAATGCTTGAGCGGACAACCTACACAAGAGTGTGTTAGCACCTTGCATCCTGTTCACTAAAAGAACCTCTGTTTTTCCAACAAATATAAATATAAACCCCTATAATTTGCAGCTCTCGATTAGAGACGTCTTTTTTTCTATCTAAAATCTCAGCAGAGTAATGTGACATTTATTGGAGAAGCATGTGTACAAGCTTGGAGTAGTACAAAACACCACAAATTCTCTTAACCTGCTGCTTGATTTTGCATCACGAAGCTAGCAGGTACCTGAACCTGAACTCATACGGCAGGACGTAGACGCGGCGTGAGTCGGCGGCGACACCCCTGCCGTCCTCGACGATCCGCATGGCTTGCTGCCGCAGCTCGCTCGGCAGCTGCAGGCAGACCCAGTCCATGAGGGAGTCCACGTCCTTGGCGAAGTCGAGGAGGTACCAGTGCAGCAGCTTCGGGATCGCCACCTTCGCCGGCGCCGACACCCCTACGGCCGCCTGCAGGTAGTCCCTCTTCGCCGCCTCCAGCTCCTCCTCCACTCGCGCCGCCGAGTACACCCTCACCTGAGCAAGAAGAATTGACATTGCACCGGCACTGTCAGAACACATCAATTTTTGATTTTTACAAGCTTTTTCGCTACAGAAACTGACGGGATCATGGAATCGATAGAGATCTTACAGCAGGGGAGGACCAGCTGCCACAGGAGAGTGCGAAGGTGACCAGGGGTTCAGGCCACTCCAGCCCGAACACGCCGCGCATCGTCACGTCGTCGCCGCCCTTGCCCATCCCTCCAGGGTTCACCTGTTCATTCACGAGCCGTACGTCGTTTTATCGTGTGTCGCGAAATCGATCAATCGCCATGCATGCAACTACACGGTTCCCTGCGATGGCCGTATCGATCATGACAGCGGACAACCAACGAAGTAATGCCTTACATGCTTCACGCTGTAGGGTAGCCGCAGGATGAAATGCTCGATCGACATGGCGCTGTGCGTGCGCCCACCCACATTAATTGTCGCCTGAAAGAGTAGGCGAAGACGAAGGTCGATTACTCTCTCGATCGTCAGAGGCTTAATCAGTTAGCTCACTAAAGATATCTGCTTCAGCATGATCTGTACGTGTTGATTGCAAGAACTGAATCTTGAGGAGAAGTGAATCTTTTGGTGGTACCTTTGGCATCATTGCCACAAGCATATGTGGGGTGGTTGGTATCCCTTGCTCGAGAAATGCCTGCAGTACGACATGGAAGCCAAGTATTAGGGACAGGAAGGCCAAGGCAAGACATATGACAAACTACTACAGTGAGGTAGGTCAAAGATGTGAGGTAGGTGAAAGGATAATAGTGCTAAAATGGTGATGATGTTGATCAGTGTTACTTAAGCTTTTGCAAATGATTATGATGACAGGAAGCACGTCTTTAAGCAAAATTTAATGACTGAAAATGAACAGAGTCACAGACATGCCAGCAACATGTTCAGAGTTCAGGGTTAAACAATGCGCAATCGTCAGGACTGCCCAGGTTGTACTATAGGATAAGCAATGTTGTACGAAATAAAGATCAAAGATAGAATCAAGATGAAGAATTTCATGAGGGTGCATGGCCTCCTACTGTGAGAGACAGCTTACATTCATCATGCAGGAATTGTAGATGTTGATCCAGAATGCCAGCTTCTGCTGATGAGAGAGCCCGGTGAGGTCAACCGAGGAAACCCTCCGGAGCAAAGCCCTGTAGATTTCATTTGCCAGATGGACAGAGCAAACACTCTATCAGCAAAGCTAGTCAGCCAGCCGGACAACCAAACCAAGCTAGCAATAACTGAACAAAATTTTATCGGTCAATTAGCAATCACTCACTTCATTTTCCGTGCAAGGATGGTGTCCTTCTCCAGCGCCGTCTGGTCGAACGAGGCGGCGTCGATTACATGGAATCGCTTGTATGGGCCGACGTCCCTTCTGTCGAACTCCAGGATGCCATAGGGATCTTGGGGGTAGGCGTCCTCTGAGCTCTCGCATGAACCTGAATCCGAGGCTGGAGACAATGCCTGCACCTCGTCTTGGCAGCCGGTTGGCGATGCGCCCATCTGCGAGAAGATGGCCAGCAGGCACCTCAATAGTTCTTCTGACAATCTGTTCGGCACGCTTGTGTCATGGCGGGAAGCTTTTTCTGAATCATTGCGGACTGCGCCTGCAAGTCTTTTACGGTCAGGCGTTGTGCTAATCGTCTGCGTGAAAATGCAGCAGCAGTAAGATTCAGCAGAGGTTCATGGAAGAAAACAATGTAAACATTCAGCAGCAAAAAGGCCTTCAAGGTTGGTTTTTACCTGAGCAGCTCGGCGTTTCTCAGGCGCTGCTGCCGGCGACCTGGATTTATTAGCATCCTTCTGCAGCGACGATTGGCGACAATTTCTCGTCGGCGTGTTGCTACACGACTGGTTCTCTTTTCCGGCGCCGGAGCGGCCATCTTGGGCCACCGTCGCCGAAGCGCTAGGCTTTCTCGGCTTTTGCATCGCCGGAGAGACCTCTGAATTCGGCAACGGGCTCGACGCCGGCACGCACCCTTCGCCGCCGGGAAGGTTGTTCGTGTTGTTAGCGGAGGAGAAGATTATGGCCTCCTGGTATAGCCCTTGCCGGAAATTGACCACCTGCTCCTCGAGCCGGACGACCTCTTCTTCCAGCACCGCCACCTCCGCGAGAAGCGCCAGTGTCTTCGCACGTAGCAAAATTCAGAGCTAAGACTCGGTTCAGAATTCGGAACTGAATTGTCGGCAAATGGAAATGCATGCGGCACTGACATGAGACGGCAGATACGGCGGCAGGCGAGGCAGAGCGCCGAGCGGCCGCGTGAACGCCCTCTCGAGAGCTCGGTGGACGTTTTCCTCGTGCCGCAGCTTCTTCTTGAGCTTGTCTATCTGTGCAATTCAACAGCGCAATGCGTCACTAAAACGGCGCAGAAATAAAAATCTAACCTTCACGATCAAATGCAAGAAATCGGGACAGAATTCAGGTACGTCTTGCTGCAGCCCGAGCTTGCGCTCTCTCCTCAATTGGATTCTGTTCGTGATGCCCGCTCTGGTGACCGGGTTGGCCGATGGCCCCTTCTTCACCGGCATGGCCTTCCTCTGATCCTTCTCCATCACCTGAACACGAGGAACAACATCAACAAACGAGGAAAAGAAGCGCCATTTAGCTGTGAAAGAAGCTCACCCAAAGCAAAAGCGACAGATTCCTCTGCTCCGAAAGGTAAAAGATAAAGCAGATTTAAAGAAGAAATGCAGGAAGGGCAACCAAGAGATACTAAATTGGAGTAGCTCTCGAAAGAAAATGACGCCAAGGAGACCAACGAGACGATGCCGAGAGATCTTCTCATACTACAGCACCAACCAAAACGTAGTTCACAAGAACAGTACACTGTTCTTCCTTGTACTCTTCCCACAACATTAAATAAGCCGTCGTACACGAAACACATCGACAGTGCAACAACTTACTAACAGCCGCCTGTCACCGATGCAAAAACATCCAAAAAAAGGCTCACAGAATTTCTCATCTCGGGAACCAAAAATGGAAGGAAAAAAACGAACACGGAGTTCGAACGGTTCGGCAAACAGGCGGCGCAGGCGCCGCCTTTCCGTTCCTCCGAGCGCCGGCGACCGAGAACGCCTCGAGAATCCATTGCGCACACCGAAAATAACCCCGCATTGTCACTTCTTGGGCGTTCAATTTCACGAAAAATGCGAACTTTACAATCCTCCGAGAGTCCGAACGAAGAAGAACAAGAAAAGAAGAACAGAGCACATCGAGAAATAAGAGAGGTTGCCAGATTAAACGAAGCATACTCTGTCGCTCTTCGAGGCGGGCGCCTTGGCGCCGCGAGCCGCCGGCGCTGTCCTCCTAGCCCGGCCATCCATCTCCGGCGCCGTATGCATATCTATCGACACTGCACAATGCCCGGCGACGAGGAGAGCTTGCAGCAAGTAGGCTACTTAAAACCCTCGGCGCGGCAGCGGCCCTACGCGCCGCAGGGAGACACTAGAGCCATTAAGGGCTCGCCGCGAGCTCCGTGGCGTCCACTGGGCGGCAGGCGCGGGGTCCAGCCACCGCCGCAGCTAGCTAAGACGCCGACTCGCGCATGCAAGAGCGAACGAGCGAGCGAGCAACCGCAAGAGGATTCAATTGGTGGGTGGCGCTTTTGACTGGCCTCGGGTGGGAAGCGCGCGGCGGTGCAGGATATATAATGGGGATTGCGGCGGCCGGCGGTGGCGTCGGTGATGGCGATGGCGATGCTTGGGCAGGTTCCCCTCGGCGGTGGGAAGCTGGCAATCTGCGCCTGGGCGCCTGGCTCTCTTCTACTGGCTGCTTTCCAAGTTGCGGTGCCGTGTTATATACGAGATGGATCACCGAATTCATCAACTAAACCGGACTTTTAACTTTTGATTACGCGCAACCTCACGGTGAAACTTTTGCATGTAATCTTCGTTGTCAATTTGGATAGACAAACAAACATACGTTTTTTCTTTTGATTAAGGAGGATTGTATATTTGTATGCGTTGTGCAGGAACGCTAATAATTGCAGCCGCTTCTGCACTGGGCTCTTTCTTGCATGTAGCATGCACACGGGATTTTCTGTGGCTATCAACTTAGAAGGGAGAGATTTGCTTATTTTAAGTTGAAAGTTCCATCCAGTAAACTTTGCAATTGTAAGTTTTGTGATAGAAATATTTGTTCTATCCATTTGAAGTTTTTTTTTATTTTAATGCAATTTTTTATTTTATTAAGAGAAACCATTAGATGATATAGTATTTTGTGCATGATTTTTTAAATAGAAAGTTCACTTAAGTTTATAGATCATATCCTCTCTGTTTAAATAAAAATTAATGATTTATTCTTCTAACTCATATGTTATTAACATACTAGTATTGTATCTGTGCTACGCACCGATAAAAATAAAAAAATAATTATATTATTAGTTAGGAGTTGGATTCTTTAGAACTTTAATTTAATAGTTAGAAAGATTGTAGCAGCATTAAAAAATAATTATAGGCGCAAATCAAACTGTCATATCCTCAAACAATCAAATAAAAGCACGAGAAAAATATTTGCTTGTAGTCTAAGTCATCAGGCTGCATGATTTGGTGTCTGCAGTCTGCACGGGCGGCGACCTTGCGCTGGACAGGGAGCGGCGCGAGGGAGGGAGAAGGGACGACGGCGGTGATACAATAGGAGGGATTGAGAGAAGATCAGTCTGTTAGAAAATCATAAACTTTAGCTTATTTCTTAGCCTATTCATGATTAGCCTTTATGCGGAATAAGACATTAAACTAACCGGAATGAAGAAACCATGAGAAAAGTGTAGTTGTTGTTCTCTGTTTGTTTAGTGTAGATCTCCTAGCAATTGGTAGATGGCATCGACCTTTCGGATGCCTTCTATACTGCCCTTGGACAGCCCTTCGAA
>KE373046.1:188662-204344 GCA_000418225.1 Zizania latifolia
GCCGCCGCCGCCTGCATGGTCACCTCGGCCGCACGCCCCAGAGCTGCCAGCGCCTGCTCCTCTGTGGAGAGGAGAGGATTTTGGAGGCGAGAGGAGGGAAGAGGAGGAGCCGCTCGCGGCACGGGGTGGGCAGAAGGCTAAATAAAGCAGGCGGCGGCGGAGGATATGGGCGCGCGCGAGCCGTCCGATGGTCCGCATGGAGGGAATCGCGACCGTCGCTTGCAGATTTGACCGGATCCACGTCGATGTCGGCCTGACCCAGCCCTGCCCATGCGTGTTACACGTAGAGTCGTTTTTGACTATCGATTAGGGCAAATCGGGCATGGATGCAGAGCCCGAGCTGGTCACGATACAAAATTAGTATTACGTTATTAATACATTTTTTAATTATGTTAACTGCTAGCCTCTCCAGAGATAAAAAATCGGCCAAACAATTGCTTGATCTCACCCAAACAGCACCGTGGCTGATCAACATGCACCCTAAACATAGATACACAGATGTATTCTTGTTGCCTAGAAAAATAAAATAGACAGAGAAAATTTTGTGGACAGCAATGAGAGTTCAGTGCTTCTATTAATTACTCATAAAAAACCTTGTAATTATGTTTCACCATAAATTAAAATCAGGGCAAATTTACTCCATCTATATCAGAAACATTAAATTTACTGCCAGTTCTTGAGCTGGTTAACCCGCACAGAATATGAGATGATGAGCCGCAGAGAACCGGAGAGAAAACAACTGGCTGAATGCAAGTTGCACCCACAGATTCAGATTAGCAACTGTCCACTCTGCCCACTCATCGATCGCCACAGACAAAACCCACATCGCTCGCATAAACAAAAGGAAAATGGCGATGCAGCCTGCAGGCAGGCCCGGCAAAGGTGAAAACGCATGCCAGGCCGTTCCATGATCCCTGCAATATTGGTACTCATCAGCTAGCTAGCTGTGTCACTCTGTGTGTGTGTGTGTGTGTGTGTGTGCTGTGTTCACCTGCAGACTCTCATGTGGATGCAGTCCCAGGAGCTTGAGCTGGCCATGTCCATGGCTGGCCTGGGCCCTGCATCTGCATGCATGCACTTCTCAGTCTTGCCTTGAAGTGGTAGAATCTGCAAAGGTTTGTCTGTGAGGGTGCTTCATTTGTTGCCCTACAAACAAACAAGGAGGGTGCCATGTGGTTGCAAGTTGAGTGGGGTGGGGGTGGGGGTCTGCCACCTCACTTTCAGCTCCAAATGATTCATGTGTGTGTGTGTGACTGTGTCAGTGTGTGCATTGGGCAGTTATAAGGGTTGGAGGTGATGAGTTCCAGAAAGCTGAGCTTTGGTGAAAGAATGGAGGGTAAATGGAAATGGGGATAGGATTGGAATTATATACTATACTACTGTAGTTTTGATGATATGTTGTTGCTGTCAGATGTGTCTATCTACTCTCCTGTTAAGTAATGACAGATATTTGAGTTAATTATTGGTGTATTTTTCTTAAAAAGATTATGCTCATTGCAATGCTCTTATGGATCTATTCTATTTATATAGACGGTTATAAAAACACACATATTATTTTACTACATTGTGAATCTTTTGGTGGGTCTATAAAAATAAATAGGCCTAGTTATTTAGGACAACTAACCTCTATTGGACTAGGCCCTAGGCTATAGTTGGTCTAACTAAGTCACTGATACCCTTCTTCTAACGTCCAAAGCTTTCACTACCATTAGGGTCTTCATCATCGTCGGGGGTCTTTACCATTATTAGAAATCTTCGTCACCATCGTAGGTCTTCGTTTATTTATGGCGCTGTTGAAGGGTATATAACCTACATCAAACGTCGTTAATTGAAAGAAAGATAAAACAGAGCTTTATTATACTATCATTTTTTGGGTGGGGCTCTTCCCGTTTTCATTTGATTCGTATAATCTACAGGTGGCACAGATCAGGAATGGCACCGCATCATCAGAGATCAGTTCAGCAAAACAGTTAGAATGTTGCAGGAACCCAATCTGACGGCGGCGTGCTTCAATGCGGCAACACTCCAGCCACGAGGACCTACCTGAATCGGTCAATCCAGTGAACACGACCTGGATGCAGTGGCGGTGTGCAACGACGAACTCAACACAGTGATTACCTGACTCGTGCAAACGACATCTTCTCGGCTGGATTCAACAGAGAAAAGAGAGCAATGTTTTCTCGGTACAAACCCTTTGGGCCAATTCATGGGAATCAGAAATCAGCCTATGGGCTCTAGGCCAAAACAAAAGCCCAATGAATTTCACTGTACTGCTTACGACTTCGTCTCCGCACACCATGAGTACATGTTAAATCAAACTGAATTTTGAGTTCGATCGTAACTTGCCAAATCAATTGCTCTAAACTGAATATCTGCAAGATCCTTCGTAAGATCTTTCGGTGAAAACCTAGTCTAAGTCTATTAGACGAACGATAATGGTATTTTTTGACGTCGTGACTTTTCCATAGACGTCGTCTTGTAGGTCTTGTTACTCGTTCTCGCCGCTCTTTTCTCTCTTTCTAGTGAAGCTATCTTGGCGAGGGTTGGCGTCTCTCCTGCTAGCATTGGTTGATCTCTTCTAAGGTGGCTGACGTAGTGCTAGTGCTGCTTTAGATTCGAGGCTTGTGCTGCTTGCCCTTGTGAGAGTGGTTTTTTTTATTATAGCCTCACATGATCATAATTTTTTTCTTTTATTAATATATACATCCAGTGTCTTGTGTAGGTTGTTAAAAAAATAAACTGAATATCTGTCCAGTTAAAACTGAACGGGGAGTACTGCTTCGAGAAAAGCATCCATGCGTGTCTGCGCCATCGCTTTTCCAACGCAAGACTGTACTGCACGATGGCTGCCTCTGAAGTGTCAGTCTAATGTAGTTAAGAATCTTGGCTATATATCATATTATTTAACTTGGAAAGAAGGGAGTGCTCGTAGATCTTGCGAGTTGGGAGGATCTCATGCATGCATGCATGCTGTGTCCTTTTCAGCCGATTTGCCATGATACCAGCTAGAGATCGAAGCTGTCATGAGATTCCTTTAGTAAATAGGGATTGATTGATAATTAGCTTGAGTGCTGTGATGGAATAATAATCATGGTTCTTTTTGGTTGACAGACATGCATGAGCAATATTCTACTAACTCGACTCGTGCATTAGCTTGACGAATGCTTCTCTAGCTTGTTCGGTTCTGGCTGCTAGATTTCTTCTTAAATTTAAGCTGAGCGGTCGGGAAATGTTATTGAGTTTGACACTGCTTACCTCTGTCAGTACTCAGTTCAGCATTTGCCTGAATCCTAAATCATGGATTCTCACGGAGAGAAGAGAAGATGGCCTAATAATATCGTGTCTCCTTACCTATTTCTTTCTTGCTTATTCACCTATCAAGTATGGGATATGGTTTCTTATCGTCTACGTATTATGATTAAGCTGAGAAACTTATATATCTAACAAATTATTGGTATGACTATCATAAAAGAATGCTAAAAATAGTTTGTTGAGCTTACGATGCAATATTCATTCTTATTTCTTTGATCATTTGGAAGGAATGTAATGTTATTTTTGATAGTGTTAGTCACAACGGAAGTCTCTTGATCTATCTTAGAAGTGTGATAGACATAAAGAGCAACATGTCTTGTAGGTGTATCTTTTTGTGAAGTAACCTCATACTTTTTATAGCATTGTAGGATTTTCCAGCCTAGTCAATTTGATGTGGTAACGTGTTTTTTCTAACTATTGGGTCTGGTTTATAGCACAACAACCATATTTGTTAGCTAACTTTTAGATTTTTCTTCTAATCTTAATAAAATTTAATTAGTATTTTATCGGCCCAGCGAAAAAAGAATCATGGATTCAAAAATCTGAATTTAAGGTCAGAAACAAGTTAAAAGTGCAGGGTTAGGCGGTAACATTGGCAGCAAAGAACCATTCATAACTGAGAGGAGCTGGATCTGTCCGTCCTCCATTATCAATCTGCATAATACGAAAAGAACGAAAGAAAAGGATCCATTGCTAGATTTGCAATCCTTTTTTCTAAAGAAAATCAAGATTCTGCTGCTCTGCATGGTTGGCTCCTGAGGTGGTGGAACTTTCTCAGTCGATGGCTTTCTCCTTTTGCTTCAGTTTAAAAACGGGCCTCCTGTTTGGACTACATAGTTAGGAGGATTTGGATTCGCTGAGTCTTTAAAGTTTATCACAGAAACTCAACTGTCTTTTTTGTACGCGGAAGGGCAGAAGCTCTGACTAATGCATTAAAGAAGAACAAAAGTTTTTTTTAAAAGCAAGTGAGAGAATCGCTTTCTTGATTAAAGATAGAAGAAAAACTTACAAATAGGATAGGATGTCAACTGAGAAGAACGGGGAAGGATTACAACACAGTGTGTAACACTCGGAGAGACGGAGACTAGGGGGGTTACAATGCATTTGACATAGCGAAGTGCAAAGCTTCCACTTCAGACGCCGTGGACTCTATAAGAAGAACAAAAGTTTAGCAAAGAGCTTAAGAGCACTCAACTGTCCAAACACCATTAACAGCTAGAAAAATATGATCTATAACTCATTGCTGTTGTAGTACGCAGGCGAATCAATTAACACGGAATTTAAAAACTCATCCTTTCACGGTTGTTCTTGGCGAGAGCTATGAACGAAAGAAGAGCCATATTAACATTGGGAAGATCATCTTTTTGCCACCAAATTTTACTAAGTTTGGGGGTGTTTACAATAAAATAGACATGGAAAAAATCTACTTCGTCTCCCGAAGTATTATCATATAGACGAATATTGTTCCCAACTAAAAAATCAGACTCTTAACTCCCGAACTATTTTAAACCAGAGAAATAACCTCCGAGGCGATTTACTGCGACATTCCATGCTGGCGGTTTTACTGACGTGGTAGTCCATGCTGGTGGTTTTTGCTAGGGTGGCTGTCTATGTGACTGATCGCTGACATCTGAACAGTGAGATCTACTTGTCAGTGACACTTTTTTTTTATCTCTATCTCTCTCTTTCTTTCTTTCTTTTCCTTTTCTTTTCTTTCCTTTCTTTTCCTTCCTTTCTTTTTCTTCTTTCCTTATATTTTTTCTTCGTGGCTTCCTGGCCGAAACATTGGGCGCAGCGGCGAGGGAGTGCGGCGGGGGAGCGGAGGCGCCGTGCGCGGCGGGGCTTGGCCGCTGCGGCGCAAGGGAGTTGTTTTGGCGTTTGACTTGGGGCGCTCTGTTCGTCTCCAAGAGCCCATCTTTCGCCGGAGCTGCGGGATAGGTAGCGGCCAGCTTGCTCCAATCCAATGGATGGTGCACGGAAACTGTTTGATGAAATTGCTGGTGGGTAAATTGTGCAAAGCCATGGCCTACTGTGCCTATATGCACTAAAGAAAGGCGAGAGCCTCAATTGCTAATTAGAATTGGGTACTGGAAGAGAAAGAGATGACAAGCTCGATAGCTCAAAGCCTCAGAGTTAATGCCATGGCCTATGATGGTATCCATGCATGGCTGTGTATTAGCATTTTAGGCTTTTACTCTAGAAGCAAATGCGACTTGCGATATATACCGCCTTTTTTTGCTCTGCAGTTGTGCATGATTAGCTTTGTAGTTCGCTGAATGATGCATCTTTCTGTGGCTCTCTACTGTTATCATTGCATCTTGCAATAGTTCTGAAATGCTAATAAGCTAATGTGCGGATGCTTGCTCTAGTGGGGGCGCCGCGCGAGGGCGCGGCGGCGTGGCGCAGGGGTGCGGCGAGGAGGGAGTGTTGGCAGGCAGGAAAGAGGAAAGAGGGGGAGGACAAGGAGGAAGAAGGAAGAAGGAAGAAGGAGAAAGAAAATAAAGAAGAAAATAAAAGAAAAGAAAAAAAAGAAGAAAATAAAAGAAAATAATTTTTTTCTGTGTCACTAACAAGCGAATCCCACTGTTCAGATTCTAAAGCGCTTTCTACGTGGACCGTCACGTTAACAAAATTGCCAGTGTGAACCGCCACGTCAGTAAAACCGTCAGCATGGATCGCCACGTCAGCAAAACCGCCGCACTAAACCACCCGGGGGATTGTTTCTCCGGTTTAGAATAGTTTAGGGGACTAAGAGTATGGTTTTTTAGTTGAGGACAACATTCATCTACAGGATAATATTTTATGGGGTAAAGTAGACTTTTTCCAATAGACATTAAGCTATCAAAAGTAGGGTCCAATAGGACAATTAAAGTCTCCTCAAACAAATTGAAACATAAATCGAAAAAGGACTGGCTAAGTATCAATATTGTTTTTATACACACCAGCCTCGCCGCTCCTAAGCACATCCCTAATTTTCTGTGTTGTGAGCTAATGACAGTTTTATCATTTAGAAAAAACTAATGTTGATTAACGTTAAAACTGATGACAATATCAATATGGACAAAAAAACTGAAGCAGTGACATATATGATAACAATAAATTTTTAATACAAAAATTGATAAACTTTCAGCGGTATATATGGAATTTTCTTTCTAAAATATCATCTACTCTATCTGAAGAGAACACATGTTAGGTAAACTTAAACCTGCTGAAGAAAGAAAACTCAAACTCTATTAATTGCTTGTTTGCTTCCAGTGGAAAATCCCTAGAATCTCTACAGACCATCGCTTTTCCGACTCAGGTCCCTTCCTCTGCTTGCGCATCACTTGTTAATGATCGATCTGTGACTCTGTGCTTATACAATTGACGGTTGGCAGGCTGCTGCCTCCATTCGTGTTAATATTCTACACACAAAGTTTACCACAGTGGAAGGTATCAACGGCTCAGGGAGGATTAGGATGCAGCCAAGTCGATTAATTAACACTTTGTACGATCTGACCAACACATGGAGGGGAAGGCATGCAGCCGAACATCTGTGGCCGTTGAAGGTTGTGAGCTACTCCGTAGACATGCAGGAAGGTCAGATCTCTGTGATGGTACAGGAACTTAACCCTGGTCAGGATCTCGTGCATGCATTCATGCAGCTCTACTTTTCGATCTATTGTAGCCAAGATATTCAGAGATTATAGCTAGCTCGTAGCACTATAGCACATAGGTTAAGCTTTTTTCTTTATGCAACACAAAAAACACACAACTTAAACGTATTTATTCTGCCTTAAAAAAGCCTCTGTCAAATATGAAATATCGTGGTTCGCATGCTTGCAGCTTCTGTCTTGCATGCTTCAGTGAGAGAGCTGCAGCGTAGAGCTGTCGAATAATTATACGTGGGAGCCTTTACATTATGACAAGTACCTCCTTAGCATTAGGAGGTAAGAATTCAAACAAATCATAGCTCTTGATTAAATATGATTAAATAAAATTAAATTTGGATTAACCTCCCTGCCACGCGCAGTGCTTAAGAGAAATGGCGGACCAACGCAAGAGAAAGAGAAATGGAGATAGGAAGAAGAAAGGGGGAGAAAGAGAGAGAAAGGAAATAAGAAATAAGAAATAAAATGTGACTTATTACCTTATAGAAAGTAATAAACCACATTATTTGAATTTGAGCTATTACAGTAATAAACAGTCTAGGATAATTTGGTTGTATCATAAAAATTTTACACAGTATGTGTACACATCATGAATGAAAATGGCTACAGATAATACGGCGTCTGCATTTGTGAATGGAACAGTTTATGTATAGTACATGTCGTTTAGCTAGCGCATATATGCATGAACCTGTTACCTGCTGTACCTGTAGCGCTATCAAATTCCACTCCACAGAGGAGAGAAACGTACACAACAGATATGAAACTATGCAATCTCAGGAACTTTATTATTTGAGTGAAATGAAAACATCACAACACAGATTCACCAATGTACATCACATAACAAATTGAGAAATAAACAATGTGCATCGATCCATGCAGCAGCACGTACCCGCACAGAAGCCTATATGTTCATGCCAAGCAATCCAACAACCAAGAAGAGAGGGAATTAATTAAACTGTACTTTGATGCAACAGTAGTACAGTGTGCGTAGCCATCGTCGTCTGTCTCAACGGACGTTCCCGGTGGCCTTGTTGCCGATCCCCGGGCTGTGGCCCGGAGAGGTGGGCCGGCCGTCGGTGCTCGCCATTTTCGACGTCGCCGTCGCAGCTGCCTGCTGGCCTTGATCGGATGAGTACTGAGGCGAGTCCTCCTCGCCGTCGGCGCCCTTGCTCGCGGCCACCGCCGCCGCCAGCGGCCTCGCCTCGCCGTGGCGCGCGACGTGGCTCGACACGACGAGCAATATGATCAGAATGCATGTACACGATGAGGCCTTCAGACCTGCTGCCATGTACGACGTACGTAGAGGTAGCTAGCTAGGCAAATATGGAGTACTAGCTGGTGCTGTTCAGGTGGCCGAAGGCACTGCAGGCTAGCTCTTCTACGACGACCACTGCTGCTCTTTCTTTGAGTTTGTTGGCTTATATTCGATTTGAATGGTGCACGTCGATAATTTATAGGGGGGAGAAGATGCATCCCGGCCGGTGTGCAATGCTGTGGGGCCAAGCACGAGAGCTAGCCAGCAGCACAGGATGCTTGAAGAAATTAAATTACGCCAAAAAGAAACAGCCATGAAGATCACCATGGGACCATGCATGTCACTTTCGATCACCAGATTCAATTTCTTTCACATGCCAGTGCAGTAGTCAGAAACTATACATTCATGTGCGCGTGCGTGCGTGTGGTATATTCTGGAGAAAGGAAAGCTGAATTCAACCTACAGAATTCACTGTCACACAGTTCTAAGGAGATGCAACGCATATCGTAATTAATTGACTGTAACATGCATGTGTACATGGAATGCTAGAAACAAATATTGCAATTAAGGATTTTTCAGAAAAGGTTGGTTCGACGGCATGATCACTTGCATGACGATCTGGGAATCTTCTTTGCTTAGACCATGCCATGCATGATGCATAACAGGAGGCGCTCGTTGCATTGGTGTTCTACTTGCATTCTGCTCCATCGATTGATTGCCACCTTTTGACCGGCCAAGCACATAAGCCGGCTCCCTGGACCTAGGAGATCAACTTTTCCATCATTACCTGCACGGCCTATGAATTGAGAGTACTTTTCATGTAAAGTTGATATGGACCAACGGTTTAGGACACTCAAGGGGTGCAGGCCACTAACAAGCCCCCACAAAAGTTCAGGGTTGTGGCATGCTACATCGCAAGAAATACTTGTCAAATGTGTCCCTTTTTTTCCAGAAAACTATGGTCGATCAAATGCAGCACTGGGGAACTTATAACAATGACCTCCGTGGCTGGCTGTCTGAAGGTCTAAGCAGTGTACTTAGTAGGGCCATGGTTTGCTAACTACCAGTACCATCCAGCTAAAGGGAAGCACTTGGATTCCAAATTGCCCATTGTCTCAGCTTTACTAGCTATATATATTTTTATGTGTTCATGACCAACTTACATTCCCTACCTCGCAAGCGTGAGGGTGATTACTGATCGGATCATTCAGTGCTAGCTCCAGATTTGATTGGTCATGGTCTGATGGATTCATGTCCTCTTCTCCCTGCAGATTGTGCTCATGTAGCCATGTTGCTGCAATGCTAAACAATGCAACTTGGCATAAGTTAATACCATGATCACAGCAATTGGTCCACTTCAGTGTTAACAAAAAAATGTTACTAGCAAGTTAGCAACTTGGTAATAGCTTTGGAACATCTATGGCAAGCTAAAAGGAACTCACAGTCACAGATGTGAGCATCTTGTGCAGCCCATTCAAAAAAATCCTGCCATTAAATATGGACAACTTTTAGTTAGCAAAGCCCCTTGAATACATTTGTCTAGTCTGTCCATGCTCCAAATCCAATGGGAATTAGATGTCTTGCCGTCCATCGCCAACGGCAGAAGCCTACGGAAGTATCAAAGGGCAGCAAAGTGATCTTTCTGAAACAAAGCAGCTCATATTGATTGCTATTCAAAACAGAGATAGGTTTATCTATTTCTACGTACAAAGCAAAGCGAAATCGTACCTGGTACTTGTTCCATGCAGCAGCGTGCTAGCAACGACTTTATTCCAAATGTCTCGTTGCATGGCCGACCTGTAATCCTTCAGCACTCGTTTGGCTAAAATAAAATGGCTGAAGTTGACCCAAAAGAAAAGGATAGGTCAATGCTCCTCGGAAAAAAAGGATCAATGGTTAAGTTTATTGAAGATGAATATGTGTGTTTTTTACATAACAACAAAGGTATCAGGGCCTGATAGGCTGATATTGTAGACTGTAGCTAATCACCATACCACCTATACATTTATTTACTACGTTACATAGAAACTTCAAGTCAACAAACAAATCAAGTAAGTGCTAACTGATGGAATTCATCCAGATTTAGCTCAAATTAACATGGAGGTCATCTAGAGAAGTTTTTCCTATTTGACAGGCATACAAGATTTTGGACCGTCTTCATTTCGGTGATCTTGCCTCACGAATTCGCTTTTCTTCTGACAGTAACTTTGCAAATCTGCAAATATCAGGGGTGATAAGTACCTAAGAAGTGGAGTTACAAAACAGTTATCATAAATAGGTTCATAGGTGGTGGCTATTCACCTCCTGAGAGCTTCCTTGTTGGTCATTTCTGAGTCATTACAAGCAGGCACCATCTGTCCAGTCTCCAAATTTGCCCGTGAGACAGGTTTGTTTAGCAGCATTTCTCCAACATTAGCTAGTTTCTCCAGATTATCTCTGGTGGCAACATCAACTGAGGCGAGTGTCCCTTGGAGAGTATCATCCTGTTATTTCAAAATGGAATTCTTTGAGGTAAGGAATCAGATTTGTTAGCTATTACTCAATGCAAAATAAACTGTTTCTCTTTCATACCTGAATCCTCAGATAGTTCTGCTCAGAATGTAAAACTTTGAAAACAGCAGCGATGTGGATGTCCACCATATCAGCACTTGCCTGTGTGAAAATATCTACCAAGGGAGTGGATCCACCCGCAAGCAACCAATCCAGCACTCCCCATGATTTAGCTTTTTGTGCATTGTAGTTCGCCTCAAACTTTGAGGAGCCTGTGCCAAGTGAAATGACCAAAAAACGGCCATAGTCCATTGGTTTTATTGGGAAGAAATCTGGATTTTGCTTGAATATCTGCTTGCTTACTTCGCCAATTGCAATTAATGCCTAAACAACATAGACAGATATTAGGTCCTTTTGAAGAAACAAAACTCTCCTTCAATATCTGGATTGATTAAATTAGCCAATACATTTTTTACATGGTATAACTGAAATAATCTACAAACCTTATACTAAGACTAAAGTGCAATTTTATGGTAATAAGTCATTTACAATTATAAATACTTATCATACTGGATTATTGGCTGCTACTCCTCCATCAATAAGATTGAACTCCTTGATGTTTCCATGACAATCTTCAGTCCTGAAGTAGTGTGCAGGTAGGTAAGTTGGAGCAGCAGTCGTGCTGATGCAAATATCTGACAACAGAGCATCCATTGTCTTGTTCTTCTTAACCTGTGAAACGAGATAACAGAAAGTTCATTGTCGTGTAGTCCCCATCATTAATGTATTTACGGGAATTCTCATTACTGGCACCTAAATAATTCCCTTTGAATTACTTTCACCACAGAATTGAGAATTTTATGTATATAATACATTTTCCTGTGCCATTAAAATTAAACTGTTATTATAAATTGCAGAAACTCGTGTCCAAAAATAACATACAATTTTGTAGAAAACATCATAGTACTTCTAAGAGACTTGAAAGGAAGAAGGATGAGCAGAGGGAGGGAAACCTCGTAGGAAGAGAAAATGGTTGGTTGTAACCACTTGATGTCGAAAGTTGGTATTACCACATTCGTTAAAGTCTGATGCAACCTGGTGCTTCCTAATTTCCCTCTCACAACTTCATGAAGATGTTTGCCATCATAGAAAGGTCCTGACATTGATCGGAGTATCCTCATTATCCTACCAAATGGACCCCTAAAGAAAGAACAAAATGTTAACCAGTCAAGTTATGAATCCAATCAGCAAACACTATAATGTAGTATTCACCTGAGCTGTGGGAAAATTTTCGGAGCATGCTTCATATAAAATGCTTGAATATCCTTGGCTGCAAAAAGTGGCCTTCTTTTCTTGTTTGGTGCAGCCAGCATTGCAGTCACGAGGCCCCCTGTGCTAGTCCCAGCAATGACATCAAAGTAATCTGCTATTCGGGCATCCTCTCCATCAAGTTTCTTCAGAAATTAAACAGAATAGATTTGATGAGAAGCTTGAGCATGAACTGTGCGTTCACAAGGAAAGGATCATAATCTGAAACAGTTGGTTTTGTACACATACCATAGTTATGCTATTACAGAGAGCAAGGTAACAAGAAGATCAAACAGGCATATTAAAATGAAAGGGAAAAATAATTAAACATGCCCAGTTTATTTTGATGGTAATAAAACATTCAATTCACCAGCTACAGATGAGACAAAACAATGAGATTATCTCAATTAGCAGAATTTTTAGGTAATGATTAGCAGAAAATCGGATTAACGAAAAATGTGAAGAAGGAAGAACAAAATGCTGAACAACTTCTGCAACTGTTAAACATTTACATCTGCTTAAAAGAATTGGTAGGGAAAACAAACATACGACAAAAAATGAGTATATCTCACTCTGGAATTAATGTAAAAGGTTCTTAAGATCTACTTGGGCTATGAAAGCATGTCATAATTTGTTTACCAATGAATTTATAGAAAGACATGGTCACAGATTTGAATTTGTATCTAAATGGTTTAAACTTTAAACAAGTAAAACAGACAGTCAGTTATTTCTAACTCTAAAGTGCACCAATTTGTGCTCATCCTTGGCAATCTTACAAGAAATGAAATTCATTGTGTAACATAACTATAGTTTACCTGCAACTCTGATTCTAGAAAGGTAAGAATAACAGCTGGAATGATTCCTCGAATCCCTCCACCATCAATACTGAGAACTGTGATGAGATTACCATAAGTTGGTGGGTGTCTACATGCGATGTGCTTTTCACTCTCCATATTTCTAATCTCTTGAAAGTCAGGTTGTGCACAATAATTTTTCTCTGGGGGTCATGATTTGATAGCTCACGTAAACATAAGGAGCAAGTATTAATAGATGTTGGGACGAGAAATGTCATGGAATAGGTAATTAGGGAAAGTCAATAGCATTCAGGATAAGTCATCATGCACAAATTAAACGTGCGACAATCAGACTGTACCATTGTATCAAAGATGGAAACATGTCAAACTTTTGCTCACGAAAAGAAACGTGGAACTGAAGTTTTTTAAAAGTGCACACTTTGTTGTTTGAAACGTTGTCAATGGTGGTGGCTAGGTAAGGTGTTTTCAAGAAACAAAACTTGTGACGAGTGATCATCTAGGAACTTATATGAGTAATTGTTGGTGCTTAGACGAATTAATTAACAGATTGGTACGCATAATCTAATCTGGGTCATTGAAACCTAATCTAACTCTGCTTAGGGATCTTAAATGAACCTTTAAATGTGACAAAACATTTTGTCAGAAAATATTAGAGAATTTCTCAACATGGAAAGTGAGCATGCTACACCATGATGGCTGAGAGGCTTGCATCCACCAGTTTGATTTGAAATGCAGTGCATATCCCTACGTGTGAGGGATAAACATCTCTTTCAGTTGCCCTTGGACTAAGGGATGTTCTAGTGCCCTGGAGCTGGGGGTGCTGCCAAAAAAAGAGAGGAACTTAATAACTTATTAGTTATTATATCCAAATTCCAAATGTTGGTCATGTTGGAAAATTGGCCATCACTTATATGGTAACATAAAATCAAAGATTTGTTCTATATTTCAAATTAATCTTGCTTGCCACACAACGAAAAGAATGAGATGACCAATTTGTGCACTATTCAAGTTGATTGACCGAAATTGGATATGAAATTGAAATATCATAAGCATGTATAGCTCTTATATGGAAGCATCATAAGAAGGTAAACAGAAAGAAAAAGATCAGGTTACCAGCTCCATTCAGTCATTGCCAGCTTTATTTTAGCTGGATGATTGTTACATCAGGGGTGAGGTATGCTAATTCCTTTTCATCTTCTAACAATTGCATAGCTACACAATATTATCTATATCAAATTAACTCAAGAAAAATGCCATCCTTTCCTTGCACAGGTAAATGAAAGGAAAAGCGTAAACTTTCAGCAGTATCCAGGTTAAAAGTCTAATCAAAGGTGGTCTTCTATGCCAAGAAAAAAGCCAATATGATCAGGCCAAATATTGCATATTGAAAATATTTAAGGATTCAATACCTCTTAAACAAAGAATGAATAGAAGAATAATCAGATGAATTTTTTAAAGGAAGGCTGGAAGGGAAATAAGAAGGAATACTAACTTGAAAAATACTTATCACAAATCCAAATTATCAAATGTTGGAACAGTCTCTATTCAACAGTTATGCGATATTCTATATCCGACTGAAGTTAATGCAATAAATTTCCACTCCAAATTAATCTAGAAATCACTGTGGTTTCTCATCAAACACATTTTCTAGTCACGTTCTCCCTTTGCTTCCTACAGGATTACTACTAAAAATCAAAACGATTGATCAATGCTAATATAAACTTATACGGGCACAATTGTAACTCTGTAAGCAATGATGATACACGACATACCAATGTTGGACATCACATGTTAGCATTAAGTGGTTTATTTAGAATAAATGGTTTATAATGAATGGAGGGATTGCTTACAAGCAAGTCTAACCAGAAAACCATGCATATTATAAAAAAAAGGCTAATAGATGATTGCAAGTTGCAACATGACTCGCACATAAGAAATTTAAAGCAGTAATTACCAGATATGCCAATCAGCTGATGCTAGGTCTATTTCAGTTCAGGATGTTATCTGGTTGATGGTACCATTGGAATCCTCTTCTCATCGTCTCATGACTCACAGTTCTTTCCACAGTAACCTTGCCAATCTCATGAACTGCCAATCTGCCATGTACTAACTCCACATGAATCTTTCTGGCACTGCAACACAAATTTATTTGAGTAATATTATCAGTAATTTATGCCAGCGTTCTTTGGTTAATGCAATAACATTTCGTGATATAGCACATAGATTATTCAAGCAGCATTGCCTTCAAGAAAAGAAGGAAAGCTGCACCTGGTCAATGATAAGACACAGAAGTAAGCACTGTTCAAAACCCTGTTGTCACAGCAATTGAAAGGAAAAGATTGTCCAGTACATTATCCATGCGACCAAGCCCTGAAGGATAAATGAAACAGCAAACCAGGGACTGGAGCTCCGTAGTCAATATGGTTATGGCCTCCCTGAAAAACATTTTTTTTTAACGCGAGCGGGAGGACCGCTGCAATGCATTAAGGGGAAAGGAGGGCAAGAAGGCCCTCGAAAGCGACACAATTACAGGATAAACAACCAAAAAGAGAGCGAAACACAAGAGATAGGGGTGGGGTGGGAGCTACTGCGGGACAGACACAAGAAATTACAAAATTAACGCTTCCACATCGCTAATAGCTAACTGCGCCACCGAGTGAACGGATTCGATGGAGTCGTTGAAGATGCGCCTGTTTCGTTCTTTCCAGATGTACCACCAAGTATAGATGATTATCCCGTTAAACACCTTGCGGCTGTGGCGCTCCACCGAAAGAGCGGCATGCCGCCACCATGATTGAACTGAATCGGTTGGCGGAAGAGGGTCCATGCCGACAATGCCAAAGTGCTGCTGA
>KE373046.1:206695-258512 GCA_000418225.1 Zizania latifolia
CTGGGATGGAGATCCATCTGGTGGGGTTGGATGCAAATGAAAATAAAAATCATTCCAAGGGCTTCAATACAAGTATACATCTGCCGCTATTTAATCTAGGCCGCTTAAGTTCATCGAACGGTCAACAAGAGACCAGAGATCAATCCATCCAGGGGAAGGGCTCTAAAAATAAAACAAACTATTTGAGGGTTCATGTGTAAATACACGTCTTCAAGATCAATCTGAACCGCCTAAGTTAGATCGAACGTCTCCAAAGGTCTAGCGGAAGATCTTATCCTCGGTATAGGGCTCCTCCTGCCTCCACGTATAAGGAGATGGTTATCTCTCTGACACATTTCTTGAGGCCCATCGGTCGACCTAATAACTCTAGTCAAGATACCCTCTTTTAACTGTCCGATCTATTTCTTAGTTCAAGATCTCTCTTACTAACTGGAATAAAAGAATTAGTAAATCTATTCCATTCAAAATAAAAAGTCTTCATGTAGACATATTGATGGAGGGTGATATGCCCGATCTTCCGTCAGGTGGATGATAAATAATGATTGGTAGAGATGAGTCACACATGATCCGGCTTCCAATCCGTGAGATCGAACTCCTGCAATCGCAGCACCACTTCTCCTCTGGTTATCAACCAAACACCTGATTGACCTCGCCACGAAGGTTAATCCTTGCCTGCGAATCGAAGAACACAAGCAAGAACGCAGAAAACGCAATCGAACTGAAATTCTATTGGAATCTGTGAAGTGTAATTCACTTACAAAACCGACGAAGCGATGGCTATCAAAGCAACGTGTAAAATAAACCCAAAAACCATAGATAGTTGTAGAAACAACTTATATAGTAGTTTCGGACGCACCCCTAATGGGCTCAAGCCCAATAAGATAGAAAACAGCATACTGACAGATTCTGGATGTCAACTTGTTTCGATGATTTTCATTGATCTAAAAGGAGTTTTGAGGTGAAACCAGCGACATTGGAAAGGTATCGAAGTTAGCTTTCCGTGCATGGGTGGAACATCAAAAAAGAAGTTCATATGCAGCCTAGGCGATGATTTTAGTGCACGCTACTCCTAGAATCCGAGTTGGACTCAAACTAAAGTTGGATTGGACTTTCAACTCGGCTTAGACGTCCTTATTGGTTCTTCTCTAACTCTTTGCTTGTCTCCATATACCTCATCATCATCTCTATGGTTCCTAACAATAATTTCATCCTTAGATAGTAATTTATTGTCAAAATTATATAAAGAGGTACTTAGAAACGAATTCACTTGAAGATTTAATCGTCGTGCTCGAGCTCGGGTAATTGAATCTTGCGTAGATACTTGAGGGGTGTAGTGTGTATCCATGCGAGTGATGTTCTCATCATCCTCCCCCTCTTGAAATAGAGTCGTCATCGACGCAAACTCATCTTTTGCTTTCATGGATGATCTCAATTCTGCAATGTTAAATGTGAAACTATCTCAAAACTTGAGAGGCAAGTCAAGTTTATAGTCATGTAACTCAACGGAAGATAAAAGCATGAAAGGCAAGTCAAGTTTATAGTCATACAGCTCAACGTAAGATAAATATTTAGTGACAGCAGGAGGCAAAGTATAAACTATATTAGTAATAGAAAAAGAAGCAGACTCGCAAATCACAGTATAGCACACATCTTGATTATTAATTTTAGCATGATCAGTTTTATGCGCAAGGATAGCAGAATCTATTAATTTGATTTCTTGCTGATTTTCAGATCTAATGTCAAGTTGTTTGCTCTCATTTGCAACCGTCTCAATATCATTTTTAACGATTTCATCAGAAGTTAAAGGTAACAAAGTAACTTTCACATCCTCATACATAAGAGTATAGTTATTAGTCCTATCATGTTGAAGTACATCATTATCAAATTCTAAAGGGTGTTCCATGATTGCAGCTGATGAGACAACCTCAATGGGTACCTGTAATGACTTTTTACGTGACTCATCAGCTCGTGTGGAGGTAAAAGGCCATGTGCTCGCTGGTGTTGATGCAGGTGCATGTGTAGGCGCATGACGAATGCTTGAAGAAGAGGAATGCTTGGTCGGTGCTGGTGCGTTCGTCACTTGTGGCGGATAGGAGTTTCCTGCCCTGTGTCGACGTTCCTGCAATTTTTTCTCTGCAAGCATAGCAAGATGGAACAAATGGTGAAGAGTATTAAATTCTTTATAATAAATGATATCTTGAATCCCATGCCTCAATCCATCATAGAAGCGTCAAATCGTGTCCTCTGAGTCCTCCACAACACCACAACGGGTCATGCCCTCTCGAAGCTCTGCATAATACTCTCTCACAGACATGTTACCTTAAACCAAACATTGTAGTTTCTTGCGCATTTCACGTTAATCAGAAAGAGAGGCAAACCTACTACGCATAGCTCCTTTTAATCTATCCTATATATCAGGTTGTAATTTAAGTTCACTTACCTCTTTCTACCAGATTATAGTATGATCTTTAAACTCACTAGTTGCTTATTTAACTCTACGTTGTTCAGGAACTAGATACAAGTTAGATTTCTATTCTACGGTCATCTCCTAATCTAGATATTTTTTTAGCATCATATTCACTATGAAAAGATGGGATGGTAAACATAACTTTCATAAAATAATCATTATTACCACGATTATGATTGGCATTACCTTCCATACGTGTTTGATTGCGACGAACCTATCAACGTAGGTATTGCTCGTCGTTGTCTCTTCGAGTCTAAAGATTGGTCTCCAAATCTTTCATCCTCCGAGAGAGAGTTTACATGCTATCTTGCATGGTGTCTAGGTGGTTTGTGATTTGGTCAAACATCAAAGCTCGTCTTGCCATAGCACCGGTAAGTTCTCCCTTGGAGATATAATCATCGAAATCCGTTGGGTCCTTCGAGCTTCCTACCATGGTTAGTAGAAAAAAACACTAGAAAAAATATATTAGCCCTATCAACTAATAGGTAGTGAAAGGTGGTGTCGCTCACACTCAAGCGTCTTACTACGATCTTATAAGGTTCTTACCAACGCAGGATAGTGGATGGTACAATCTTGGCTACGGCACAATTCTTGACTGGTCGATGACTTTAAGAGGTAGTGGCACAACGATTGCAAGAACCTAAGCTGCACTGATCAGAAGTATATATGTGGAGTCTAGGAGGTTAAACACAAGTAATCTACATGGTGGGATACGATTCAGAAACAGATAGTAATATTAAATAAGTGTCCAAAGTACTCGTATTAATTGCTGGTCTGAATGTGATCCCTATGGCAACAAAACTTATATGAGAGAGTGGTTAAGGCTCAAAAGATGGCTTATAAAAGTGACAAAATCAGCACAAAATAGCACCTGAAAACAGCACCACTCAGCACTAATATCTTCCTAGCTTGCCCCTAAGTGCTCCTCTTTTTTACATTATTCTTCTTTTTTTGCTATGCTTTTTTTTTGACACTTCTCTTATTTTACTAGGAGCACAAAGAAGACAAACTAAGAAGAAGAGATACAATTTTGCTACAAAGAAGTGCTATGTAGACAAACAACGATATGTTGGAAAATTTGTGCAGGAAACTTTGGGGCTAGAAAACTCGATCTTCTAGATCGATTTTGGGAAAAATAAAATCGGCAAGCCTAGAAAAGCTAGAAAAATTTAGACCTAACTTTTTCTGTAGATCTCCGAGATGTACTTATTTGCCTAATTCTGAGTTCGTATGCAAAAGTTATGACTGTTTTATTGGAGGCAGTCTGAATAAGGGTTTTGAGGTTCTAGTTTGCACGCAAATTGTAAACCCAAGGGGATTTATGGGTGGCGGCTAGTGTAACGGATTTAGGCAAAGGGATCACAATACTAACCAGCAACCGGACTTGACTTTAGACACAAACTCAACACTACGGACTCTGAAACTGAAACGTAATCTAAGATACAAATATAAAATCAATCTAATCTAAGATACAAGACTCGATGGTAAACTGAGCTCTGATACTAACTGATGAAGGGCGGGGTGCCCGATCTTCCGTCAAGTGGATAATAAACAACGATTGGTGGAGATAAGACACACACGATCCGGCTTCCAATCCGCGAGATCGAACCCCTGCAATCGCATCACTACTTCTCCTCTGGTTATCAACCAAGCACAGCCTGTTTGACCTTGCCAAGAAGGCTAATCCTTGCCTGCGAATCAAAGAACACAAGCAAGAACGCAGAAAACGCAATCGAACTGAAATTCTTTTAGAATCTGCGAAGTGGGGTTCACTTACAAAACTGGCGAAGCGGCCGCTATCAAAGCAACGTATAAAATAAACCCCAAAACCCTAGATGGCTGTAGAAATAACTTATATAGTAGTTCTGGATGTACCCCTAATGAGCTCAACTGGATACACGGCCTAAAGGTCCAATAAGGCAGAAAACAGCATGCTGACAGATTCTGGACGCTAACTTGTTTCGATGATTTCCGTTGATCTAGAAGGAGTTTTGAGGTGAAACTAGGCCATTAGAAATGTACCGAAGTTAGCTTTTCGTGCATAGGTGGAACATCGAAAACGGAGTTCATTTGCGGCCTGGGCAATAATTTTAGTACACGCTGCTCCTGGAATCCGAGTTGGACTCGAACTAAAGTTGGATTGAACTTCTAACTCGGCTTAGATGTCCTCATTGGTACTTCTCCAACTCTTTACTTGTCTCTATGTACCTCCTCATTATATTCATGGTTCCTAACAATAATTTCATCCTTAGGTAGCAATTTATTGTCAAAAATATATAAATAGATATTTAAAAATGAATTCACCCGGAGATTTAATCGTCGTGCTCGAGCTCGGGTGATTGGATCTTGTATAGATACTTGAGGGGTGTAGTGTGTATCCATACGAGTGATGTCTTCGTCACATATACAATAGCTCGCCATAGTTGTCACGTCGGAGCTCCGCATACTGTCTAACTAGACGAGTACCAGAGATTATGAATCTAGCTTTGATACTATTTTATCTATACCTTAAAATATCATAAAAGCTAACCTGTAAAAGATTTCTTCAATATATCAACCCTATGTAATTAATGTGTGACTATCCTAACCCTGTTTTGACTTTTGAGCCAACCCAACAAAAGCCACAGCCCAGAGCCCACAGATCCGCAACCCTTTCTCCCAACAAACCAACACCCACCCACCGAAGCTGATAGCCGGAGAATCTCCCACGCCATGGCTGGCTACGGCGAGGTCGACGAGGAGGTCGTCTTCGAGCTCGCGCACTGCATCCGCATCTTCAAGGGCGGCCGCGTCGAGCGATACTTCGGCTCCGACCCCGTCCCGGCCTCCACCGATGTCGCAACCGGCGTCGCCTCCAAAGACCGCGTCATCTCCCCCGACATCGCCGTCCGCCTCTACCTGCCGCCGATCGCCGGCGTGAGCGGAGAAGGGGAAGGGAAGAAGCTCCCCCTCCTCGTTTACTTCCACGGCGGCGGCTTCTGCCTCCACACAGCCTTCAACGCCGTCTTCCACGCCTACCTTACCTCCCTCGCCGCGCGCACGCGAGCCATCGTCGTGTCCATCGAGTACCGCCTCGCGCCCGAGCACCCCCTCCCCGCCGCCTACGAAGACTCGTGGCAGGCTCTCGTCTGGGCCGCCTCCCACGCTTCCGGCGGCGCCGGCGAGGAGGCCTGGCTCACCGACCACGCGGACTTCTCCCGCCTGTACATCGCCGGCGAGAGCGCCGGCGCCAACATCGCGCACCACATGGCCATGCGCGCCGGCGCCGAGGAGCTCCCCCACGGCGCCAAGATCAGCGGCCTCGTCGCAGTCCACCCCTACTTCTTGGGCAGCGGCAAGGTTCCCTCTGAGGATTCGGACCCCACTATGGCCGAGGAATTAGTGAAGATGTGGTGCGTCGTGTGCCCGGCGACCACAGGCGTCGACGACCCGTTGATCAACCCGCTCGCGGACGGTGCGCCGGCGTTGGACGGGATGGCCTGCGGGCGCGTGCTCGTGTGCCTCGCGGAGATGGACGTGCTCCGCGACCGCGGCCGCGCGTACTGCGAGGGTCTTAACGCGAGCGGGTGGCCAGGGGAGGTGGAGGTCGTTGAGTTGGCCGGCCATGGCCATTGCTTCCACCTGGTCGACTTCACCTGCGACGAGGCCGTCAGGCAGGACGACGCCATTGCCAAGCTCGTCAATCGGTAGAGAACCCATGGCATCCTGGTTGTACTCTTCTCGTTATTGATGTATGATTTGTGATTTAATTTGTGCTGGCTTCCTTGAAACACTTCTCTAAATTCATGTTGTTATTTCTGATTAGAGATCAGTGGATTATTTCATAGCTACTTCGTATTTCACTAAAAGTTGCATCTTTTTTAGTAGAAATGAAGAAAGATTGTATTTTTAATTTAACGAAACTTCCCCAACTTCTCTCCTGACCAAACCAATGTGATAGCGTCCATTCTACAACGACGAAATCAGAGAAGCAGGGACCAGCAGTTGTATTATTCATTGACCACCTCAAAAATCTCTAGCCAAGAATTGACACGATTGCTTATTCAGATTTGTCTCGCTTGCCGGTCATTGCCTCGTTATAACTACAAATCTGTTGGGGCCATAAACAGTATGCGACGAGAGCAAAGCTATCAAATCTCGTGTTGGTTGTACGTTCAAAGCTTAAACCACACTCCTGTGCAGTTGTGCTGGTTGTACGCTTAAGCTTGAAAGAACATATAGGAGAACGAGAAAAAATGCAGTGGAAACTCAAGATCCTTACATATGTTCTAGCTTAGATATTGTAGCTTGCAAAGATGTCAGGAATTCTCTGATCAAATCTGATCTGATCTTCTAAGAAAAGTTGTGAAATATCAGTTTCTCTAATTTTTTTACTCGTCAGATACAGAACACAAAGCTTTCTTAAATAAGCCCTAATCAGTCAAGAATCATGATTCTAGAAGGAGAGTGCATGGCATCATCTCTCTTACTAACAGTTATAGATGTGAAAGAAATGATGCTTGGGATAGTGTGATGTATGACTAAACTACCTATCTTCCCTCTGAAAGAACAGCTTGGCGTTGCAGGCATGATCAACTGTGGTGTCAAATGGGACCGGATCAACCTACTTTCCTCCTTCTGGTCTCACCGAAGTAGGAGAAACGTCGTCGTCGTCCCGCGGAATACAGTACCATATATCTAGGGTTTTCCGTTGTGTATGGGTCCAAAAGACATGGCGAAAAGCTTCACGGCAATTTGTGCCTGGTTTGCCTCGTCACGAAAGCAAGCACCTTGCACAACTGCAAACAAACACATCAGGAGGAAATTCATGGCAAGTTGCAGAAAACCAGTTCTATGACACAGCTTGAAAAATGATTCAGCCAACAGGAAATTTGAAATCGCAGAAACGAATTAACAACACATCAAATGTACGGTTTTATAATTTTTTTGTGTAAACATTGCATTGCATTGCATTGTATCGTATCGAAATTTCTACCATTTTTTCCTCCTTCCCTTCCCTGTTCTACGCAGTTGCTTCCCAATCAGACAGTGGAGCTAAGCATCACTACACCTGTACACAGTACACCACTAGCTTGTTAGTAGTACTCCTTTTCGCGGTGGCTAATCAAATCTTCTGCACTAAATCAAGTGCATTTCACAGTCCTGAAAAAGTGCCTTCTTCACCATTAGGACTCCAACATCGACAGGCAAATATATCTGCAACTCTGCACTGAAAAGGGAGTTCTGCAATTCTGCCGGGGATGACGCATCGAACGTCAGCAGCAAAACCTCGTTCACGGCGAAAATAACACAAGTGGTTAAACTTCTGCAAACCTGAAGGTTAATCGAGATGTCAGCAATCCGAAACTCTGAATGGACAGGTAAAAGTAGCTTTGAGCTTCATTTTTCCACGAGGCCTTCAGGCCAAGAAGATATCTGAACAACCGTAGGTTTTCGAAGAAAACAAATGATCTAAATAGTATATAGTATTTGCACTAACGAGATTGACCAATTCTTTTGGCTGCAGCCACTTTGGAGAAACGTAAACTGCTCTGTCGACTATCGATTCTTCTGAACTCTGCAGGCGCGGAAAGCATCCAGCTTTCCCCCCAGAAATCCCCAGACTTCTTTACCAAATTCGCTGTACTATCATGAACCGAATGATTGATTGATCGCCTCTCGTCTCGAGCAACTCGGAGAAATTCAGATGCAGTGGACAAGAAGACAACTGTAAAAGCTAGTACTCCAGTGAGTAATGATCGATCAATCAATCATCGCGTAATCGTGTACTGCAACCAATCTGACACCCATGCCGTTGTGCTGCACCGCTAGCTGCTGCTACTCGATTGGCTACTGGTGCTACTCCCGGCTGAGGTAGCCGACGACGAAAGCTAGCTCCTTGGCGGACTTGGGGCTCGAGGGCTTGTCCAGGAAGTAGACGTGGTTCTCGCCGGCGGTCTCGTACTGCTCCACCTCGCCGCCCCAGCCGCTGTCGCGGAGCGCCACCGCGTACGCCTTCCCGCGCTCCATGAAGTCGTCGAGGTCCGACACCGTCACGGCCACGCGGGAGCAGGCCATCTTCCGCCACTCCGACGCCGGCATCGACAGCGGGTCCACCAGCGGGTCGTCGATGCCGTACTTGCCGTTGCAGATGAAGGACCACGTCTCCTCGTACCTGCGCCGCCTCCCCTGGTCCGTCGTCTCTGCGCCCACCGGCGTCTTTCCCCAGAAGTAGGGGTCGAGGAGGAGGATGCCCATGATGGCCACTCCGCCCTCTAGGCCCCCCTCCTTCCCGGCGCGCATCGCCATGTTGTGCGCGATGTTGCCGCCGGCGCTGTCGCCGGCGAGGAACAGGCGGGTGATGTTCCCACGGTCCCGCAGCCACGGCTCCGGCCCGGACCTGGCGTTCCTGGCCACCCAGTTCAGCGCCTGCCACGAGTCGTCGTACGCCGTCGGCAGCGGGTGCTCCGGCGCGAGGCGGTAGTCCACGGACACCGCCAACACGCGCGCCTTGGCCGTGACCTTGTTGAGGTAGTCGTGGTACTTGGGCGTGAACGCCGACTCGATGACGAACGCGCCGCCGTGGTAGAACACGAGGACGGGGAGCGCTGCGCCAAGATCCTTCTTTTCCCCTGCGGTCGCCGGCGGCAGGTACATCCGTGCCCCAAGGCCGGTGCCCCGGTCGATGACGACGTCCTTGGACGTCACCCCGGTGGCCTCGTCCACGCCGGCGCTGACCCGGTCGGTGCCGTCCATCCGGTGGACGCGGCCGCTCTTGTACAGGATCAGGAACGGCGAGAAGTCGAACGCCACGACGTTGTCGTCGGGGTTGGAGCCGTTCCCCGGAGGCGGCAAGCCCGGTGTCCGCGGCGCTCTGTGATGACGCGGCAGCAAGAACACCAGCAGCAAGATCGCAGCTAGCAGCAGAAGCAGCGTAATTAGAAGCAAGCCAAGCTTGGCGAGCAACGAGAGGCTGCCGATCTGTCTCTTCATCTTGACAACCATGGCCGACCGTACTACCTGCCGCGATAACTAACCTGACAACGATCAGATCAGAGGAAGAAGCTGGAGAGCATCAAAACAGCAGCTAGGATTTTGTGAGTTTGGTACAACTGATTAGCTGAACCCTGAATAAATACCTGCCTTTGAACAGATAGAATAGGATGCAAGATTGCGAGCTCGAGCTTGAGGACGACGCTTTTGGGTGGCGATGCGACAAGGAGTTGGAGGGCCTGGGAATGCGAGAATGAGGGGGACCTTTGCTTGCTTTGGCGCTGTGGTCCCTGCCGTTCTGTGTTCTCATGGATCACGGCATCCCGACGGGGAGGGGAGGACACCAACTCGTGGCAGATAACTGTTTTGTCGAGCCAATCTGCGTTGACAAATATTGGGCTATTTCCTATATTTGCCGACTGATTTAACAGTAATTGAAGAGGTATCAGGAGTTTGCCGACTGATTTTACAGTACTTGAGGAGGTATCAGGAGATACCACAATTTTTAGTGTTAATTTTGATACGGAGATACCAGAGATATCAAAATTAACACTAAAAATTATATATTACTAAGATGTATTAAGAGCAATAATCTCTAAGATTAGAGTGATTTTATAGTCTTCGAGGAGGTACCATAATTTTTAGTGTTAATTTTGGTATCTCCTGATACTTAGGTACCAAAATTAACACTAAAAATTATGATACATCCTGATATCTCCTCAAGGACCATAAAATTTTCCATATTTGCCTATTCCCTCTTCTGCCCAACCTGAAATATAGAAAAAAAATTCTTTGACAAACGAAAGGATCAGATCCTCTGCAGTTGACTTCACCGTATTGACATGTAGACCCTAGCACCATTAGATCCATATGTTAGTTAGTGATAAAGTTACGGTGCCCCGACTGTAGAAGATTTTATTTGCAAACAAATGGGTTCATGTGAAATTCTCGAAAGATTATTTGAAACACAAGAGTTTAAAGATATTCACACGAATCAATATAACTTTAAAGGAAATACTTTAAAGTTCTTTTATTTCAAGGAGTCTAAGTCATGCTCTCACATGTGGTTCTAGTCTCTTGTATATGTCCTTCGAAAACGAAACAGTGCCATTATTGTGGTTCCGTTTTGACACGTTCAAACAATTATACTAATTTCATCTGGGATTTCAAGTGTCATCCATTGTTGCACATGTCCTTTGAAAACGAAACAGTGGCATTATTGTGGTTCAGTTTTGTCACGTTCGAACAATTATACTAATTTCATTTGGGATTTCAAGTGGTATCCGTGGTTGCATATGTAATAGCTTTGTGTTTTCATGTTTCTCGTATCATTGACGCTTTTGGTCCAGCTTCTCGTATCATTGACGTTTTTTGTCCGGTTTCTCGTATGTATGCTTTGGTCTGGTTTGTTGTTGGAATCTTCGAAGTCGGAATTGTGTCGCCGTTGTGGTTCCGTTTCGCCAGGTAGTCATATCAAATCTTTAAGGTTTCTGAGTGGTGTTTAGGGCTTATTTATTTTAGCTAAAAATTCTTAGTAACTAGTTAGTTTGAGTAGCTGACTGGTCTAAATAGCTAGCTTCTGAGAATCTGAAGAAGCTGATGTTTTCAAGCTTCTGGATTCTAGTTTATTTTTAGATTCTGCAGCTACTGATTTTTACAATTTGGATCTAGAATCTATACCGTTTGTTTTAACTTTTGATTTTAGAAATAGCTGCAACTGCTATAAGCTGAAATAAATAGACCATTACCATCATTGTCACCCATACCTCCTAAGCAAAGGGACAAGGCAGTAGGCCCAAGGTTATCAATACCGTTCTGGTACCGGCCGGAATGACCGGTACATGTCATACCAGTACCTAAACCGGTACACAGGAAGTGTTGTTCCATTTCGATTCAAATACCGGCCCATTCCGGTCATTCCGGCCCATTCCAGTCATTCCGGCCGGAATTCGCTATACCGGCCATTCCGGTACCGGCCCAAAATATAATTTTGATTTTTGTTTTCTAAAAAAATATAAGAGACAAGCTAGAAAGCAAATAATATAAATGTTCAATGTTCCAATTTTATAATCTTGATTCTTGATTTTTGAAAAGTATGTAATGTAAAATCACATATTCAACTTTATTTGATATATTTGTATGGTACTTAAAGTCTTAAACTAATCTACGTATTATGTTGCATGTAAGTCATAAATTATATTTGAGATATGAAGTTATGAACTTATTTATATATATGTCATATTTAATTCTGTTAGTTAGTTTGTTAAATAAAATATTATATAAAATAAATTTATTTTATTTTATTAAAACTCCGGAACGGTATACCGGTATTGACCGATATCGGAACATTCCATTCCTAGAGCCAAACCGGAATGGGCTCCGGAATAGTATTGACAAGCTTGAGTAGGGCACACAGGAAACGTGGGATGGGAGCACCTTTGATAATAGGGATTTAAGAGTCATTTTGTATTTTTAAACCTTGGCATATATAGCATTAAGAATACAGGTATAAAAGTCTTATAGTCAAATTAGTTTTTATTGCTAGTTTACATGTCTTTGGCCTATAATTTACAGCATAAACAAAATGTTATCTAATTAGACCCAGGAATAACTTAGCAGTAATAATTTGCTTACTCAACCAAATCTAAAATTTAAAATACATAACATATTCTTTTACTTAGGGCAGTCTCAACTCATAGTGTTTACATTACTAATAAATATTACATCCTTAATAAATAGTTTCTAAAAATAAATTTATATATAATCACATATCTTCTCTATCATTTCTCTTCTAATCTCCTCATTTGCAGAGGTGTTTTTTTACAGAGGATCTGATTTCTATGATTTTTCTTTTCTCTTATCGTTAACTTTTCTTGCTATATTATTTTTTTTCTTATAATGCAAACTATTTAATGTCATAGAAACCAATTGAAGTGGAGGGTTGAGACTTGGAGTGCCCTTAACTGAAATACAAGAATCTCATATGTGGTTTGGCTGGTCCAATTAATTTCGGGCCAAACTTCCTCTTGCTCAAACCATGCTAGAAAAGACTTGTCAGGGCTCTTTTTTGGGCCTAAACAAGCCACGGCCTAGCCAGGTTTGGAGTCAAACTGCGGAGACTCGACAGTTCAGTCTCAAATACTATCACATCGCAAAAATAAGGGTTAATTTTTTTCCGTGCCACCGTTATTTGCCGATTCACCAGAAATACCATTACTATTTCGCTATTTGTTTTCATGCCATTACTATTCGTAAATTCATTCGTGCATGCTATTTTCTATGCTCGCGATAGCTACGGGTCCACCTGCAGGCTCTAGACATTTTGTATTGACCGGACTACCCTCACCATGCACTGTTCATCTTCCTTAGCCTGCACCGATACCCTCTGCTCCCGCCTTGGTGTCGACAGCCTCTTCATTTATTTGGAGCCAGTGACTAGCGGTTGACTCATTCCTCTATATGGAGCCAGTGGCCGAGCTGCGACGGGTTGACGACACCGTGTCTGAGGATCGAGTGCGGGCCCGACGTGAGCCTCGGTGGTGTCCTTGCCGCCACTCGCCTCTGTCCACTCCCTGAGGAGCGTGCCGAGCTAGAAGCTGCTCGTGCCCTTGGGAGCATCTCCTGCGCCCTTGCCCATGCTGCGCGGGGAGTAGGGCAGCAATGGCGGGAGCTGCGGCAACGACGAGGGCTGTGGCGGTGGGAGGTTCGGCCACTGTGGCGGCGGCGGCAGTAGAGGCGGCTGGGGATACGAGAACCGGGGCAAGATCTAGTCGGGGCGTCTCCGCGTGGTGTTGTGTGGCGACCACTGCGAGATCTGGCTCGAGGACCCGGGCTCCGGCGACCTCTTCGTCGCCTGCTTCGTGTTGCCTGGCCAGTAGGAGAGCTCCATCGAGACCGTGCTCGACTCGTCCCGCTACTTCGTGCTCCGCATCGAGGACGGCAGGGGGAAGCACGCCTTCGTCGGCCTAGGCGGGAGCAACGGCGACCGGTGAAATGGAGCAGCGACGGGACAATGAAATGGAGCAGCGGTGATGGCGTCAGCGTGGGGCAGGAGTAGTGGCGGCGACAACGGCGCGGGGTGGGAGCGGTGGTGCAGGGCAGGAGTGGCGATGGAGTTTGAGAGGGTGGCTGAGGGGAGAATGTCTCGGGGGCACTATGGTCAATATGGATTCTTGGCTGTATACGGGTGGATCCGTATACGTTGCGGCTGTATAAAATGGTACGAGAGCGAGTATCACAAAATCATAATGACATGGAGATAAATAGCGAAATAGTAATGATATTTCTGATGAATCGATAAATAATGGTGGTATATAAAAAATTAAAAAAAACAAGGACCCACTTTTCTCAGTTTTCGATGGCCACATGTTGTTCGAAGCATCAGGACATCAACTCCTGCAAGCAACGTGGTGCTGATTTCTACGGATCACAGTAGTACAGAGATAATGGTAGCCGGTAGGTGCGGACGTGCGGACGTGCGGTTCGGCGAGCCTTTGAGATGGCGTGTCTACTCCAATGGCGTCGGATTCGGATGCAAGTCAGCAGCAGATGCAGATCTGCAATCCGGTCGTTTGCTCGCCACCAATCCGGGGAAGAAGCGGAGGAATAAAGAAGGCAACGCCCGCTCCAGAATCGATGCGTTGGTTGCTCCGTGCGGTTCTGATCGCCGCCGCGCTTGCTGCTCTGGTCTTCCAGCTACTGATACCCAGCCTCAAGCCCCGCGGCACGGACACCGCCGCCATGGACGTGGACTCCGAGCTCGAGTTCGATATGCCCGGCGTCCTGCGGATGTACAAGACCGGACGCGTCGAGCGCTTCGACGGCACGGACACCGTCCCGCCGTCAGCCTCCGGCGACCCCGCCACCGGCGTCTTCTCGAAGGACGTCGAGCCTGACCAGGCCGCCGGCATCTCCGCTCGTCTTTACCTCCCTCCCGGTGTTGAGCCGGGGAAGAAGCTCCCCGTCGTGCTCTTCTTCCACGGCGGCGCGTTCATGGTCCACACCGCCGCGTCCCCGCTATACCACAGGTACGCCGCCTCCCTCGCCGCGGCCGTCCCCGCCGTCGTCGTCTCCGCCAACTACCGCCTCGCGCCGGAGCACCCCGTCCCGGCCGCCTACGACGACGCACTCGCTGCCATCAGAGCGGTCGTCGCCGCGTGCCGCCCGGACGGCGCCGAGCCCTGGCTCTCCGCGCACGGCGACCCCTCCCGCATCGTCCTCGCGGGCGACAGCGCCGGCGGCAACATGGCGCACAACGCGGCGATCCGGCTGCGGAAGGAGGGGATCGAGGGCTTCGGCAACAAGGTCAGCGGCATCGTTCTCCTCCACCCCTACTTCTGGGGGAAAGAGCCGATGGGCGGGGAATCCACCGACGCCGGCTACCGTGGCTCGTTCGACCGCACGTGGGAGTTCGTCAGCGGTGGCAAGTTCGGCACCGACCACCCTTACGTCAACCCGTTGGCGTCGCCGGAGGAGTGGAGGCAGCTCGGGGCCGACCGCGTCCTGGTCACCACGGCGGAGCACTGCTGGTTCGTGGAGAGGGCGCGCGCGTACGCCGAGGGGATCAAGAAGTGCGGGTGGGGCGGCGAGCTGGAGTTCTACGAGACCAACGGTGAGAGCCATGTCTTCTTCTTGCCCAAGCACGACTGCGACAACGCCGCCAAAGAGCTCGCCGTCGTGACCGACTTCGTAAGACGCTCTTGATTATTATCCTCCGGTCGCCGGTGAGCGATTAGTAACTAGTAATAAAGGGGGATAAAGGGGGATTGACTGTTTATTATCTCATGGATGATTTTGCAAAATTGGATGAAAAATTGAATTTTTAGCTGATTCTGAATTTCTGAAGTGCGTCAAGATTCAACATAGCTATGAAATTCCGCACCTACTGAATTTCCTTTTGTTAACCTGAAAATGATAATCTTGTTAGGTTCAGCAACTCTTGCAGTTGGCAAATGGCATTGTCAGGTGCTTCCAGTACAATTTGTTTACTGAACATGAGTTAATCAAGACTAGGGGGATATTGTAACACTGTTCCATTTCGCACTGAATTTAGCTTATAGTCTCACCTTATAATCACACGGTTTCACATTATATATTTCATATTGTTTTATATTATAAAACTTTTTTAAAAAGTTATATTATTTTAACTTTGATCAAAATTTTAAAATATTAATATCTACAATATCAAATAAATACACTTTTAAGACATATTCCATGGTGGATTTAATGAATTTAATTTGTTGTTATTGTTGTTGATATATTGTTTATATAAATTATATCAAAATTAGTGAAATTTAACTTATTAAAAAGAGTAAAACAACTTATATTATAATATGAAATAAAAGAACTGAAAAAGAACTGAAAAAGAACTTAAACACATCGATTTCATTTCAGAGGTCGACAACCCAACTCACAAATCCAGAACTTTGATCGAATTCCCTTTCTCCCCGTTTATTCACGAACAATTGCATGTATATGTAATTGTTCTCAAGGAAGGCGACCAGGTCCATCATTGCCACGGACTCGTCGCACTCCGGCTTGTGGAGGAAGAACACACGCTCCTCTACCTTGGACTCCACCTACTCCGCCGTGCCGGGCCACCTGCTCTCCGTCACGGCCTGATAGTACGCCGCCGCCCTTGGAGGTGACCCTGGTTGCGGCGGCGTGGTGTCCGTGCCGTAGAGGCGCTCTCCCCGCCTCTCCCCGCTGCCGTCGTTTGGTTTTAATGGAGTAACGAATTCCAGCCCATGCTGAAAGCCCACTGTGCATTTCGCGGACTAGCTGGCCGGCCGCAGCCATCAGGCTGCCCAAAATTCATCCCGATATGGCTCAAAGCCCAGAGCCCAAAGCCCAACCGTGGCAGTCCAGCTTTCTGCCCAAACGAGATCCTCAATTCGCCGACTGTAGAGGGCAGTTGCCTCCTCTACACTGTCCAATCGAGATCCGACGAATGTCGGAGAGAGGCTTCGTGTATAGTGGAATCCATTACGCAGCAGTTAGAGAAGACTCCATGCTGTCAGATCTCGATCGAATGGTACGGAGAGAGTGACTGTAGAGAGCAGTTGGCCCGTAAAGTCAGATGAACCATTCCCTTTTGCCACCGTTTGCAGCTCAGCGTTTGTCATGGCAGTCCGCCGTAAGAGTCAATTCTCACTCAACGACGGCAGTACGGCATTGACAACTCGAAATATACGTGCAATTTACTGCTCTGCTGCTACACGTACGAAGTCTCCAGTTCACTCGGGACACTGTAGGACCACACCGGACCTGCACCAAACGTGGTCACGAACCTAGACCGATCTCAGGACACCCACACACGCCATGTGCGGCGTTCAATGCGCCCGGCCTGCAGGCAATCGACGCAGGCGCGGACCGAGACGCCAAACGGCGGAGCCCGTCGTCTTGTACGTGGCGGCATCCGTGATCGTCGCGAGCTCACGGTCCCGAACACGCGAACCAACCGATCGAATTCATGGCCCAAGACACGGTGGAATCACGCGGCAATCAATCGTCGCGGGAACTGTGGCCTGTGACCACGCCCAACGCCCGCAATGATAGCGTAACGCCCAGTCGCCCACCACCACCAGCCCTCCGGCGCCGCTCCGCGAGTTTGCGCTAAAAATCACTCGCACCAACGACGCCGCCTCCAGTCTCCATGATGCGCGGCTGCGCACGCGCACCGGCGCCGCTCGCTCGAACGAACGCGGCTGGCCTCCTTTTCCCCCTCGAATCCGGCGGGCCTCTCTCGGCCCGCCGCATTGACGCGAGCTTTGGGGCCGAGACGAGCCAAAGTTATGGATGGTCTCACCTCTCACGTGCTGCTGCTCCGGCGGTGGGGTGGTCGCAGACAGGGGTGGAGCCAAGCTGGCAAGCTGGGGCTAAGCGGTAATCTCATGGCTGGGCTCATTGATCCTATTTAAATTTCATTACAAATTATGGAAGATTTATAAATTAATACAAGCTTAAATAATTAGGGGCTTAAATATTTTCTGCTGGCACTTGTGACTTATCTGCCCATTCAATAAAAACATATTCACAAAGTTAATTCATGAAACACTTTTAAATCTGTATCCACAAAATTTATGGGTTTTAAATCAAAACTCGTGAGTAAACTGCCGGCTACCTCAAAACAAACCCATGGGTTTGCAGTTTTAGAAGCTACAATTGAATATAAGCGGGAACAGAATCTGAAACAAAAAGTAAAAATAGCCGAATAAACACGTGGATTTAAAACTAAACATCCATCCAATCTGATCCAAATTAAATACATAAACTAAAAAATTATAGACATAAATTTAAATCTAAACGTACATACGAATTAGGATTTAGGCTTTAGCACGAAAAGTCCAGCGGACAAATTTGTCATCATGGAGCTAACGGCTCGTAGGACACCACAAGGCCATTTATTTGCTCCTCGACATCAGAAGCTTCATAACTTTGAGACGTTTTTAATGGGAATGACGAGATACTCACGTCGTCGTCTCCGAAAGGCGTGAGCTGTGACCATGCACAGTCAGGCATAGCTGCTGAGGGCACCTACTGACAGCTGACGACTGACGAGTAACTCCGGTACATGCCATTGCAAACAGATCAATAGTTCACTTTGCCAATAAAAAAGGTGGTGTGACTTGTGAGTTGTGAGAGCTGCAAGTGAAAATTTCACTTTTACCACTATTACACTATATAATGTGGTATTGTTTCTTTTGCTACTGTCATCCAGTGGTGATAAAATACTAAACTACCCTTAACAATTACTTGGTGCCTAATTTAACACTTGCATATAAATGAGGGTAGTTTAGTATTTTAATGTATTTAAGCCTCTTTTGTAACGGAGAAATTATGTAGTACACTTTGTTCAGCCCTTCAGCAGCTCAGCTCAGATCGCCGTACCCCGACTGCCGGAGACATGAGGTTGATGTGATTCAACTACTACTCCTAGCTGCGATTTTCAGTCACTTCAGATCGTTGGCATCGCATCTGGGCTACGACGTGTACAGTTTCACTGACGAGTGACAAGCCTGGGGTCAGCAGGAGCTCTCTGTGAATCTGAAAATTCAGCGTACGGGATGGAGCAGAAGCAGGCGGCCCGTTACGTTTGTCAGGATCAAATCTGACAGGCAAACCACGCAGATTCAGGCAGACTTGCAACGGCATGCAGCGCTGAGACCAAGAGTAACATCTGTTAACAACTAAACGCTATGGGTTGCAAAACAGTTTCAGGCAGAGAAAGTCGAGAGGTCAGCTTCACGACGACAGAACCCGTGCTGGATCGATCAGAGACATCAGTTCCGCGAAAACATGAAGTACATTAGGATGAGAGTGACTCACATCCAGATATATTTACAGGACAGGAAATTTCCATTTGAGAAGAGCACAAGGACTGTATTTTCGGCAGATCATATATATCGGCAGCTCCAAATCTTCAGAATCATGAGATGGGCAGCTGGACAGCTCAGAATTTAGCACACGATAGACTGTGAGCAGATGGGAACAAAAAAATTTACACCGAAAGCAACGCACCCTGCAGCCGGGAGTAGTAGGAGTAAAGCTCACACCTTGTAGCCGCCTTGGTCCACATGATAGCCAGAGATCAAACCATGCCGTAAAATGAACCAGTGCACCTACCACCAGATCGAATCGCCCATGCTCGGCATCATAGCTACGAAAACAACACTCTCATCAGTCTGTTGCAGCAATCAGTACTGAGATCTCATCGGTTGAGTGTGTTCACAAAAGGAACACTCGCATTATGCAGCAGTACAGTATATGATAGGTTCTCCTTTTTTTTCCTCTGATGTTGCTGCTGTACACATGTCATGTCAGGTGGGTTTCAGTTCGAAATTATTGGGTTATTAAAATCCGGCCGGCATTTGCAACCCTTCTGGAGGGAGGCAGCAAATGGTGAACATACCAAGGGTACAGTTTTGGTCATCATGAGCAGCGAAAGATTATTACCGGTCAAGATCTTCAAAATCAGTAATGGTGATTGCTGCATAAACTGCCGGTCAAAAACAGAGCAGACAACCAGATGCAAGCAGTGAAACGAGGCTGGCACAGCACTCAAAGTAGCCGTGTCACAGCACTCAAAGTAGCCGTGTCTACCGGCCCGTGAGCCCGTGATAGAATGGTATTTTTTTATGACCCGGCTCCGTGAAAGCTGTAACTTTGCACGAGTACAGGTTGTGCAAGCTCCAGCCATTGCTCCGTGAAATCTTCACACTAAAATTTAGCAGTGTTTCTGAATTCTGACAACCCACTCCAGTGTAAAGATCGTCAAAAAGAGAGAATTCGGGTGTAAACTAAGAGCAGAAATCGCGCCATTTCAGAGGTGGTATGAACTAAGGGCCGGCGTTAAAGCGGCAGAAAAGCCCACCCCGATCCGCGCCCGGAAAAAAATAGTGCGTTGCGCCCCGCCCTTGTCGGCGGCCGTGGCACATAAAACCGGACGCATCCGGTGGCAGCAGCCAGCAGCGTCTCCCAGACACGCGCAGCTGCGAAGCGGAGCCAGTTCACTCTCCCTATGGCCTCGCGGATCTTGCTCGCCCTGCTCCTATTCCTGCTCTGCTCGCGCGGCGGCAGCGGGGCGGCGACATGGGGGAGGCGGGGAATGCGGGTGCCGGAGCGCCCCGGCGACCACTCCAACTCGCAGGTCAAGTTCGATTTTTCCCCGTTCTTGATCGAGTACAAGAGCGGCCGCGTGAAGCGGCTCATGGGCACCGACGTGGTGGCGGCGTCCGCGGACGCGCTCACCGGCGTCACGTCGAGGGACGTCACCGTTGATCCGGCCACCGGGGTGGCCGCGCGGCTATACCTCCCGAGCTTCCGCGCCACCGCAAGGGTCCCTGTGCTCCTCTACTTCCACGGCGGCGCGTTCGTCGTCGAGTCGGCGTTCACGCCCATCTACCACGCCTACCTCAACACGCTGGCGGCGAAGGCGGGCGTCCTGGCCGTGTCTGTGAACTACCGCCTCGCGCCGGAGCACCCGCTCCCGGCCGCGTACGACGACTCGTGGGCGGCGCTCAAGTGGGTGCTCGCGAACGCGGCCCCCGGGACGGACCAGTGGCTCTCCCAGTACGGCGACCTCTCCCGCCTCTTCCTCGCCGGGGACAGCGCCGGCGGCAACATCGCGCACAACCTCGCATTGCGCGCCGGCGAGCAAGGCCTGGACGGCGGCGCGAGAATCAAAGGCGTCGCGCTGCTCGACCCGTACTTCCAGGGACGGAGCCCCGTCGGCGCCGACGCCATGGACCCGGCCTACCTCCAGTCGGCGGCGCGCACCTGGAGCTTCATCTGCGCCGGCCGGTACCCGATCGACCACCCGTACGCCAACCCGCTCGCGCTGCCGGCCTCGTCGTGGCAGCGCCTCGGCTGCTCCCGCGTGCTCGTCACCGTATCAGAGCAGGACCGCCTGAGCCCATGGCAGCGCGCGTACTACGCCACGCTCCGTAGCAGTGGCTGGCCGGGACAGGCCGAGCTCTACCAGACCCCCGGCGAGGGCCACGTCTACTTCCTCACCAAGCTCAGCACGCCACAGGCGCAAGCCGAGATGGCCACACTCGTCGCCTTCATCAACCGCAACTAGCACCAGTAATTACTACTACAGTGAGAGTAGCTAGTAACTAGGGAGAGATCGAGGATGCCATTACAGTTTTCGTTTTTACCCTTCTTTGGAGTACGTGGAGATTCCTTCGTCGATCGGTACGGCGACGAGTACGTCGATTGGTTCCTCCGCCAGAAACCGGCCGGACGGAGAGGGGCCACGACCGTGCCGTGTTGTGTTGTGTCACTGTGTGTTCGATCCGTCCAGCTAGAGCTACAGCTAGCGTGCAAACGGTGACGACGCGTTCAGGGGTTGGCCGCTGCGTACAGTTACTAGTTATATTGGTTATAGTACTAGTACCAATAATCTATACTGTCACGGTGTCACTCTATGGTGTAATTTTGTTGTACTACTGCTGCTGCTACGGTGGTGATTAATCGAAGTGGGTTTCTCCCTTTCTCAGTGACAGCGACAGCAACGTCGTCGTGCATGGGTCGACGTGCCGGGCGGCGCGGCGGGGAATGTGTGTCTCGCCGCCAATTTCTGTCTCTTTTTGCCCGGGTCGTGCGCGCGCGCGTCCGCATTCGGGGGGCTCGGTTGCATCGACGCGCCCCGCGCCGGTGATGGTGGAGTTGGACTTGGACTCGTGTGTGTTCGGCCGCAGCCGGCGGCCGGCGGCATGTAGAGTTTCTGGACCACCGACGAGGTATCGATCGTTGCTGCATTTTTGGAGCTTTGCTTGCACAGGAAACAGCAAACTCTGGTGCGAGCCATCATGGCGTGTTTGTGGTTCAGGACGGCTTTCGACTCGGAACGTATGCACGCGGCTTGCTAGCTAGGGATGCCCGAGCTAGTTCTGCCGTGATCGTGAAATGTTCACTCTCACATGGGATGTCCAATTAGCTGTGTTAGGCAGTAGGATGAGTACTTCTGAGCTTTCAGGAATATCCGTCTCCCAGACCCGTGCTTTCTTCGGTAGAAACAGAAATACGCCAGTGACTACGCTGATATGCGGATTCAGATCCTCGCACAGTTCTGCTGTAATCTGACGGTCTCGACCCTCCCATCATCGCCTCATCTTGGGCTGCCCCCGCCGCCACCTATCTCAGCCAGCGCCTCACTCTGTCCTGCCCCTGACAAGCGCCCCATCCTGCTTCCGTCGATCTGTCTCGGACGCCACTTCGTCCTAGACACCGCCTCAGCCGTCCTGACAAGAACCTGCTCCTGTTGACTCACCTTAGACGCCGTTCCACCCTGGCCGTCGCCCGGCCCCACCCGACTATCACGCAGCCCCACCCTGTTTGTATATTGTGATTATATCCTGTTTGTATATTGTGATTATATTTACCGTCAAATTATAGCAGAACAACATAGATCGTCTAACTGCTCTCAAACGTGAGGTAGTTCGAGATCAGAGGATCTGAATCCCCGCTAGACTAGAATGTGGCGCTGTCTTGATCTGTGCTTCTCTGTTCCTGCCGTCTGGGTACGGATGTTTTTTTTTGTGTGCCTACGTCTCGTCCAAATCCAGAAAAGCAGCGCGCCGTGCGCTGTGCAGGGCGTGACAGGGGCGTGGGCCACGCCGGCGTGGGCGTCCTGTGGTTGTCATTTCGCGGCGAGCGAGCGAGAGATCGCAAGGCAACGTGCAGATGCGGATGCGGCGCGGCTTTTTTGTTTGCGGGGGGAGGGGAGAGCACGCAGCAGGTGCCGCACACGCGAGGCCAGCCATGGCGCGTGTCACATGGCATGCCCCGGTGCCCCCGCATGTAGGCGTAGGCCCCGCCCGCCCGCGCATGTGAGCGTCTTTTTCAAAACAACAGGGGCTTAGGGTATTCTTAACCCTTCGCTTCACACGGGACAATGTGTTTGATATTTATTAAGTTGTCACATAGAAAAAAATCTGACGTAGCAATGAAGTGAAAAAAGAGAAAGAATAAAAAAAATAAAGAAATCATGTCGTCACGATATCCAATGCAGTAATAGAAAAGGATTGGATGAGATGGAGAGAGAGAGAAAAAAGAGTAGTATAAAAAATTTATTGTGAGTCTATACTAAGAAATCAGGGTTATGAGTATGGTTTCTAGAGATGATGTTTTGCTAATATGGCAAGATAGAACATCACCTATGAAATCATGGGTTGGGACTGCCCTTATGGTTTATAATTTTCTAAACTTTTAAATGGTATATACATGTACATGTACACATATACATACATATACATATGCATATACAAATACAGAAGAGCGAAAATTCCACTGACCAAATGTATCCTATATTCCTATGTACAAAAGCTTGTTGTGCAATCAAGGTACACACCAACTAGCAAATGTCACGGATTTTATTAAAAAAATACTATATATATACTCCCAATCATACTCTACCTACTTACAAAATTTCAAATTCAAATTCGTTGCAAAAAAGACAATTCTAACAACTCATAAATCTGTTAAAATTGTCTTTTTTTCTACCGCTAAAATATAATGGATTTGAATTTAAAATTCTATACATAAGTGGAGTATGATTGAAAGTATATGTAGGAATTTTTCAGGGGTTTTGTGATATTTGCTAATTGGTGTTCACAGTTCATGGTAAGCTTGTGTGCACATGATATGTTCTTATGAAACAATTGACTGTTTGACTGTTCATATCTGCAAATGACTACCACAACTGTCTGCCATAATCCACAACTTCTAAGCCGTACATGGTGCTCTAGCTACAATGCCGCAGTGCCATTGCCATACTACTTACTCCTAGCTAGCAGCTTCTTCATTTGCGAATTGCATGATATGATACAACTAGTCACCAAGTCTAGAACTACTCCAACACTTGAAGAGTTATGGGAGACCTCTAGCTATTGGTGCCACTTTTTTCCCTGAAATTTCGTTCTGATTTGTAAGAAAGATCATTGAGCAAGAAGAGCTTTATGAAAAGCCTCCAAATGATCATCCTATATATCCTTGTTATATCCTAGTACCTTATGGTCCAAACTTTTATGCACCAGCGTTCCGTATTCACTCTGAAATTCAGTTCAATGCAATTCGTCAGAGCTCCTTATGGTCCAAACTTTTATGCACCCACTATTTTACAGTAGAATTTTTAGGTTGACAGATGAGGCAGTTAGCTCACCCTCAGATCGTTTCTGGGCTTCTGAATTCTGACCTCTCAATTTGCACAGAATTGGTCCATTGGATTACAATTCAGAGCTGTAGACTGGTCTGTGGTCTGTAGCATTGTCGAGTGTTTCGTCAGTGGTGGAGTGTGTGCTTGGGCCCTCGAAGAAATTCTTCAGATGCCACTGCTTTTTTAGCTATTATCCTATTCCTTTTGTTCATATCATTTGAGTTGATATGTCATCGAGTAAAGTTAATCAACCGTGCGCTCCTGCATCACTTTGTTCTGCTTTTACATTTGTGCTGCAGAGCAGCAAAGTTCTGTCTTGAAAGCGTGATTAGATTCAACGCCATGAATTCCATTGATCAAGGTGCATGTGTATATATACATCTAAACCTTCCATAATATCTCAACGGATTTATAGCAACAGAATCGGGAGTAAAGGAAGGAGATAATAACAAACACGGAAGGATAAGATTTATATCTCTAACATGTCTTACCTCATTCTGTCATAGCCAAGAACTGCTTGCCTAAAATTACAGAAATCATTTTTTTCAGGGGAAAAAACATCCAAAACAGACACAAACAAAGCTAAGGGTTCTGATCGTAGGGAGAATGAGGGATCTGAAGTCTGAAGTCTGAACAGGGACCAAAACTACAGCATGCATGTTGCAGTCATGCAGCTCTAAAAATCTCATGTCCATCTGAATTATTCAGTACAAAACACACTCGATTACACCAACACATGGAAACCAAAGTGCATGAACTTCCAAACAGAAAGCAACAATATTACAAGAAACACTCTCAAATCATCTCTTGCACAACGAGGTTAACAATGGTGTCGACACGTTTAGCTGCTACCGGTGGTTTTGTAAATGTAAGCAGGAGAAGGGCTCGCGGCGAGGCTGCTGCTACTGCTCCTGTTGCGCCACTTCCACGAGTCGGCCGGCGTGCTGGGCAGCGGCGGGATGGCGGGGCGGCGGCACAGCCCGAACGGCCACCCCTCGCAGTCCCTGAAGCCCTCCCACGTCGCCGGCGACTGCAGCGGAGGCGCCAGGTCCATGGCGAGCGACGACTCCACGGTCGCCCCTCGGCTCGTGCTGCGCGAGAAGAAGCTCTTCACCGAGAAGAACGCCTCGCTCTCGTCGTCGGCATCGCCGCAATCCTTCCCCTTCTCCTTCTTGATCTCCTGCTCCTCCATTACGCACTTCTTCGGAATCGGAACCTTCTCGAGAACGCTTCTCGGATCGAGCGGAGTGAACGACGACCAGACGAAAGGGCTCGACGGAGTTGGGGAATCTACGCTGCACCTCGACCGCTTCTTCATCTGCCGGTTCCTCATCTCGTTCAGTATCACCTGCACCATCAACGCAAGAACACAAGAATACGTGGATGGATCGAGAACGAGCTTAGTATTAGCTCACTACATATATGTTCTCTTGAGCTGCTGCGAGCTGCGGGAAAACCTGCTTCGAGTCGAGCGCATCGTCGAGGAAGCTGTCGTCGTCGGTGTCGTAGCCGGAGCTCCAGTCGGCGGCGGGGATCCTGACGCAGGGGACATGGCAGTGGGAGTAGGTCTCCCTGATGAGGGAGGAGATGGACTCCTGTGCCAGGCAAGGCATTGCTCCTCACAAACCGATCGATCGATCGATCGATCACCGAACAACCCAGCTGCTTGTGATTGTAATGATCGTTCAGACGATCGATCGATCGATCGGTGGCCGGATCGGAGCGTATAAATGGTGGCGCCGCCGTGTGGAGAATGGGTTTTCAGAGGAGGGATGTGGACGTGCATGACAAGTGCCCTGCAACTTAAAAGCGAGGCTCTGATCTTGATCGTATTGGAGCATGTAGTACAACCTGTAATCCTTTGGGTTGAAGGCTAAGTAAGAGTACACTGCAAATTGCGGATTTGAGGCGTCGCGTTTGTTCCAAATAAAACTTAGTGACCTTTATTTGGCTGTGCATGGAACGGGTACTGAATGTTCAGCTAGTATCGCACGTGTGAGTTTTCTGTGGCTCTGTCAGTATGAGAATAGTCACACTTTTCTCTGTTGCACTCTCCCAGTTGACCCCTGTCGGGGTTCACTGAACAATACATCGACGGCGGTGGTGATTAAAGCGTAGGAAAACGTTTTGATCTAAATTATATGGTTGACTTAATAAACAGAGAGCTAGAATTTAAAGAGGTTTAGGTCTCCATACGAATAATAGCCTTATGTTCCGTATGTTCGTGAATTGATTCATAAAGCATCTTAACAATCAATGGCTTAAAAGCTAAGACATATGATCCAAACTAGATGATCTTGGAGGGAGTCTATCGTCTTCTTTATATAGTCTAGGTTTTCTAGGATCCAGATATGATATCATATCTGAGTCGATTTCCTAGATCTAGGATTATAACCAAACTCTAAGATATCTTCTATTTACAAGGAATTTTATACATGTCTTATTTCGATATAAAATCTGAGATCCGACTTGCTATGCAGGTGCAAAGTTTTCTTACCAGTATCAGACTCTTTTATAGACTGTACCATACTTCATACAGTGTAGACCCACCATCAAGACCAATCCATCGAAGCCCATCATAAAGTATCTAGTATCCCAATAATCCCTAGCTCAAAAGGAAGGAAATCGCATCATTAGTAAACACTGAACACTCAACAGTATTTGCCTAACAAGAGCACGATTGCAACTACAACACTTCTCTTTAATCTACAACGTTCTCGGTTCCAAGGTACCAAACCGGTACACTTTTCCGGTGAAACGTCGCCGTTGCCCATTGGTAAAAATATTCTGCCTTCTTGGCCACTCTGGCCACTCGATAGTTCAGCACTAAATTCAGGCGATAAAATAAGCGCGCAGCGTACTCATCGTCCGGTTGCTTCCGCGGTGTGCTCGCGCCGTCGTCGTGGCAGTAGTTTTCGCGGCTCGCTTAAAGCAAACGCTAAACCAACCTCGCAACCGCGCGAGGCTATGCATGCCACGTGCAGTGTGATCTGAGGCGAAGCAGTACGAAGGCTACCGCGGACATGGTTCTCAACGAGGATGAGGTCGTCCAGCACCAGCACCAGCACCAGCGATAAAAACGAATCAGATACGAACGAATATTAATAATATCATATTTTTAATATATTTTTTAATTTAGATTCGGATACTCTAGATATAAATATAGAAACGGATATTAGCGAATAAGAGCAGATACAAATATGAATATTTATCGGAACAGAGTAAATACAAAAATAGATATATATTCGTAGATTCATACATACATACGGTAGACATACATGGCTGTTGCCTCTTCTTTAGGTAAGGAGCATTAAGCGCTTGCATACATAGATTCATACATGCATGTAGTGTATATGTATGAATATTTTTACTTTTAATATCTCTCCCCGTAATGCAAAAAATATTTTTGGTAATTGGCTAAGAGATTTCTGAAACCAATAAAAAAATTTGGTTTGGGCTAATGCCTTGTGTTGGTCAATTTAGTGTTATCATAATGATATTGTTTTTAACAATAAAAAAATCTTCTACATATAACAATATGCAGGTTATCTTCATGTGTTTCATGTGTTTTAATTTGTTGCTCCGTTCATGATGTATAATACTATCACAAAGACAAAAGGATATCATACGCAATGGTGCTACACATTGTTCTGCTTTAGACGATGTAGTACCTACCAGCTTATAGGATATAATGTTTGTATTTTTTGGATCATTTTTCGGTTGTTGTTTTTTTATAAAGTTTAGATTTCCCCATCTCTTTTTTCTTTCTTTTTCATTTTTACTTCTAAAACTTTTAAGTTATGTATCTATTGACACATGCGGAAGACAAACCATTTCCATTATAAAAAAAGATTTACCGTACATGGCAAGCGGTACAAGCATACGCAAAAGGCAACGGAAGTAAACTAGATGATTGATGTGACCACCGTCTTTGTACATATGGTTTCAATTTTTTACAAACAACTAAAGTTGAATGCTGATAGATCCATCCATGAGCAGTTTAGCATTAGAATACAACACAGCCATTCTGAGGATACCGTCCTTGCTTAGCACTACAGATACTGCTGAACTATAAATTACAGCAAGGACGCCAACTAACAACGGCTTCTTGTCATCAGAACTTCAATCCTTTTAGACCTAAAATAACGGTAAGCATTCACATAGCTCTTGTGCAGGTGCACAAGTGACTAAGTGGGTGATGCCAGCAATAAATCAGTCAACGGAGAACATTTACCAAAAGACATGTCTCAGTAGTCAGTAATCACCATATAAGCACCATTAATTCCCAGCAGCCTGAATTGACAAGGTGGTTAGCTGAGTACAACAATCAAAATGTCATTTATCACACTACAACTAACCGAGCTTACATACAAAATGTCACTGCTCACCCTGTGAATTCAAGCAACGACATGTTGCACGTCCACAATGACTGTTTCTTCCCAGAATACTTATTTTTGCTGACAAGCATGCATCCATTGGCAAAAATTATCATGAAAATTTATTTGTAACCAATCGTATCTTAAGAGAACATGAGCCACAGCCAAGAACAACGGATGCCAGGACAGAATCAGAAGTCTGCACTTCTATTTCTCCGTCCTCCCTGGCTGAAATTCCAATCTCATCAAGTTCACGTGAAGTGATTGAGAACAAAATCACCATACCTAGCACCATCAGCACTTTCAGCAATCATGTCCTCAATTTCGATTTCACATGCACTAATTTCAAGGTTCTGCCGGGATGATTGCAGCTGCTTATCATATCCTCCGTCCTCCATGACTGAAATCCCAATCTCGTCAAGTTCACGTAAAGTGATTGAGAAAAAAATCACCATACTTACAAGGGTACAAGAGCTCCACAACATCATCAGTACAGATGGCCTAGGATTTCCCAAGCCTTTTGCACACTGATAAATTCATTTTGCTCACTGGAAGACGCTAATGTCTTGAGAGCCATCTGTGCTTTGTCAGGATGTGTGTTTAGAGCAGCAGACTTGTATGCCGCACGGATTTCTTCATATGTAGCAACTCCACTCACAGATAAAACTTCATATAAGGTCTCCTTGGTGGAAAATTTGATGCCTTGAAGCATGGCAAACTAACGGAGCCCAACCTCTCCATGCGCTTGAAATTTTTTGTCTGATCTCTCCGATATCGCTCTCGTTCGCAATAAAGAATGCTATCTTGTGCATACTCAATCATATGTGGAGTAGAATCTTTATGTGGAGAGGTAGACACACTTATATGCATAGAAGAATCCTGTGCACCAAGCTGCCTGCCCTCTCCAACCCTAACCAACCAGCCGTCCTCTCCGCGCGCAGCCTCGCGTGCTGTTTCCTAACCAATGTGCTCGCACCCCCGCTCGCCGCGCATCCACTCCCTTCCGCCACGCATGCCGGCGCGCGCGCGCGCGCGCGCATCATTCCTACATCCCCACGGCGTCGTGCGGCAGCTTGGCGCGGTGGCGCCCACGCACGCGCGTCCGCCCCAAGTACATGTCGTGACGCGCAGGCGCAGTCACCGCGCGCCGGGCCCCGGCGCCTGCGCGACACGTACGCGTACACGCGCGCGCGCGCGTCGCGCACCGCACCGCACCGCAGTCTCGTCTCCCACCTAATCCTATCGTTATCTCTACCCAACCCGGCCCCGTAATACCCAACAAAGTAGCTGTAACTTGTAGCGCACCCGTGGCCACGGGCGAGCAGAGCAGCTAGCCGAGGGAGAAAGACGTAGAGAAAGAGGGAGGGAGAGGGAGGGGGAGGATTGTTGGAAAAGGGCATGGCCGCCGCGGCCGCCGCCGTGCCGGCGGTGCCGGCGTCGAGCTGCGACAATGCGTGCCTCGTCGACAGGTCGGTCTCCCTCCGTCCCTTCCTCTGCCTGCGTGCGTGCCTGCCTCCTTCTCGAGAGGAAAAGAAAAAGTCAGCTCACTCCGTGTCGTTGTTTCCTTCCACGGGCGTGCAGGCCGAAGAAGATGAACAGGAGGAGGTCGCCGCCGGAGGAGGAGGTGGAGGTGTTCTTCGCCGCGGCGGAGAGCACCGCGGCGCGGCGCTTCGCGGCCAAGTGAGTACACTACAGTAGTGGCCTGTTGGCCTGTGACTCTGTGAGGTTTGGTTTTGGAATTTTTATACGGCGCAGCAGTGGGCCTGTAATTCCGTTGTGGCAGAACCTCGTAGTGCATTCTGTCAGCGAGGTGTTGTTGCACTCGCAGACAGTAAAAACGCCAAAGGGAGTTTCTGTGCTTGCTGGCTTCCTCTGTAGCATTCTGTTTCTTCTTTTCTTCGCCCTGGTTTTTTTTGAAGGAATTCTTCTAACCTAAAACTGAGCAAAGTTACTGCACATCTTGGAGTCTTGGCCTCTTAGGGCTTCTAAAAATTTGGAGTTCTTGAGATCATGGGATGGCTCGAACAACATTATACTTTTTTTGTTCTCACTGCAATTCTATTCTAGTCTCCAACTCCAAGTGGACTTTTTCTAGACAAAATTCCAGCTGGAGCAGTCTGTGCTGATGTTCTCCAACAGGCCCACAATTTCGAATTCTTTTCATGTTTTTTTGCCAACTGAGCTCGAATGTTTGCCAAATTCGAAGTGTTCAGATGCTGGCAGTGCAGTAAAACAAACCAGTGTTGTAACGTTTGGATCTTTTGGCTCTGTTTAAGGTACAACTATGACGTCGTCAACGACGCTCCGATGGACGGCCGGTACGAGTGGGTCCGGGTACGCCCGTAAAAGGACACGCTAATTGCTACAGCCGCCAGTCAAATGTCAGATGCACAGTCCAATCCTGTACTGATTAATCTTTTCTTTACTCTGCTACTTATTATCGTGTCATGTGTTTAGCTGTAAGTAATTAATAAGTATCAAACTCATGAGATGGCTAATTATGTAAAAGCTCACCTTGTACGTTAGTAGATGCTTCGCGTGCAACACATGTGCCCTTAACTTGTCGTTGTCTGCGCAATTTGTTCTGTTCTCCGTTGCATCTGAACCAATGAAGCCTACGAAGTTACCGAAATTCTCCCATTTTGTGCCGAGGCAGACGAGAAAATTGATAAAGATAATCACTTTCGCTTTGTTTTCCTGGCATCATACTTCGCTACGGCGATGCAGGCCACAGCTTCGAAAGGGTCCTGACTGTATGCTGGATCAATGCAGACAACGACCTGAAAAGTTCCACGAAACTATATTAAGTTGAATTAGACAACAAGTTGGTTCGCTGTTGTAGCAACAGTAGTACCTTGCCAATACTACTGCCAGAATGAAGATACTATAGTGCATCCGCCACGGAAGCAACACCCAAGAATTTCTTGGGGTCAAGGTAAACCTGTTTCATCCAGCGTGAAATAAACTATGCAAAAAAGAATACTAATATTTCATATTACTGAATGAGATTATTGCTAGGTGCACGGAGAAATTATGGGATGTATGGAGAAGCTAAGGGCAGAGTTAGATCCTGCCATGAAATTGGAAAAAAGAGACAGAGCGTGATTGAAAATAGAAGATAGGAGAGTAATGACAACAATGAAGCGACACGGTAATTTATCAGTATCATAAAGAAAACCTAACTTATTCAAAATGATAAGTTCACATTAGTTAGTCATTGAAGAGAAAAATTAATGTACAGACAATGTTTTGAAGCAAAAGTGCAAAACATATCTTAGTTCCCCATCACAAACTGACGGACTTTGTTTAAAAAACAATCCCGTGTGAGGGAACCACCGGGACTGTACTAGTTTCTACACTCCAGTCGGTTCTTGGCTATATTGGTTTCAACTTTCAACAGTGCAAAATCTAGCCTCCAGTGTCAAGAACAGTGGGAAAAGCATCAAGTTTTTGGTCAAAAAAGTTGAAATGATGAGCTGTAAATGGACCTCACCAATTGTTTGTAACTGAGTATCTTGAGGCGATATTTCTATGCGTGGATATTATAAAAAGAAACAAGAATTAGTAAAGAAACAATTCATGACTTTGTACTTTGCGCAGCTTGGTGAGATTTCTGCCTTGCCAGTACCAAGTGCATGCCCAACATGAAATATCCAAGACTGGCACAACTGTCTGGTTACCACATAAAGTGTTAAACAGTAAACATATATTGTGAACCATACCTTTAGCTTTCCAGAGGCATAAAGGTAAAAAAAGTTTCAGAAGATGATCTTGCCACAGGCGAGCATACTGAATCAGGAAAAATCGAACCTGAGATTGGAAAGGAAAGAGGCCATAATTTTAAGGAGTACGGTACACCAGAATTATTTTGGATAACACATCTATCTATTTGGCTCAATGTCTGTAACAGAACTAGCAAAGTATGTATCTAATTTTGACCAAGTGGAAGTCGTAACATAAATTGAGCTAGAGAGACTGCTTGTCTAAAGCTTTGCTATCCTGATCATCCACACACGCTAACAAAAAACAAACTCACATAGTCACATCATGTTGTTTCCATTCTGTCAAATGGCCAGTCAATAAATTCATTTTTAGTACGGCAGTGACACATTCAGTTTCAACTATAGTAAGAATGCACTTTGTCATGACCAATTTATTTTTAAAAACAAATATATGCTACTCTTCTGAACACACCACAGTTTGACTTTTGCAAGAATCTTCACAGAATCCAGTTTAATTCTGTGGATTCAATCCGTTCACTTCTTGATACTGAAAACATGAAATATTGTTCATTATCAATTAATATCATTTCAGGGATATGTTACAAGGAAAACAGCAAAATTACAAACACAAATTCAGGTAATTGTCAACACAACCATAACAGATTAATCATCCAACTATTAATGCATATGCATAATGACGTTTTAGAAATTTTCAGATCCAGGGAATTCTTATTGAGTCCAATGAAAACTGCAATGACATTTCAGAAAATTCCCTGGGGATGCATTACTCCAATGAAAATTACATAGATCCTAAAGCGCCTGTGGTTTCCGATGAGGTTATGATCTTCCTTTCCCCATATTCTATCCCCCACCCCCCTCCCTCTGCACACTGAAGTTGCCACCCAGAGCTTATAATAAATAAATAAATGCAAGCCTCAGAACATGGATATACCTGTGAGGTCATGCCGATCACAATAAGATGTCCATGGATTGCTAATGCACTCAAACATAAATCAAACATCTCCACCTACAGATTCATATATGGTATCAACTCCTCTTGGAAGCTTTTTTGTCAGAACCTGGAATCAAACATTTGAACAGTCCTTAATGACTAAAATAAACTGAACAACATTAGATGAATCAGTGTAACACAGATTATTGCTTGAAAGTCTAAACAATAATTTTAGCATACAACTATTAAGCATAGACATCGTCTGGAGAGACAATACAGCATAAATTTAATTCAAGAATACCCAACAGATGTTATCCATTATTTGTGCCACATGAAAGGTTATGTAAGTGCAAGGATTAACACTACTTGGTGGCTGCATCTTGCAATATTATATCTCAGCGAGGAGAGGTAGGAAAAAACCGCAAAACAGAAATATATATCAGACTAGATAAGTAAAAGGAGAACAATGTATACTAGCAAAGGAAGCTTTGCCAGTTCCCTTAGATCTGCCAAATCTTTTAGTTACTTAATTATGTCCTGACATGAGTGTTTATTGTCATAAAAACTTTTAACACCATCAAAAAAGCTACAAGTGTGGTGTGAAAAGCGTGGTACACAAACAAATTAATTGACCTTATCAAGACTCTTACCTGCATTTTTAACATTTAAATATAGCACTTGGAACCTTAAGATCTCCATGAAACCTTTTGTTTTCATTTTGAACTAATGAAGCAGTTTGTCTTCCATTTTCTTCAGATAAATCAACAATAGTTCAAAAATAGACCCTTCTGTGCAAAAGCAATGCAAAGTGCTTTCCCTGCAAAAAAATAAAAAGAACTTTCAGTCAATGCATTAAAGAATCTGCTGGAATTGTTGTCCTACAGAAAACCAATTAAATTATGAACGGAACAAAATAGTGCTTGTCAGCACTATATCCTAGTAGCAAACTTCACGAGTGTTGACTTGAATATTATATTTAGCTGCTCTAATTTGATACTGACACTGAACAAACAACAGGGATTTGTTTATATTCACCATATAAAAGCCAGCATCTACAAAGTGACAGTTTGCTGCTTGAAATTATGTATCACTCCCAGGTACCAAATCAAAGTACAACTAACATGCTGAGTGTTTTTAGTTAAGCATGCACAGCTGCCCGCAGCCCGCTATCCTTTCAGGGATACCAAAAAAGGGGGAAAATGTGAGCTACCCTGCTACGTTGTAACAGGACTAGTTTTTCTTAGTATTCTGTACGGGCATAACAATCATACACAAGTTATTGTGCCGGTGTGTCGTTCAAATTTCACTTTCCACTCTAGCTAACACAGCCGTTTATCCATTAGTTGAACCAATTACAAGTCCTCAACCCCCTCCATTTGCTAATAATGTTGCAACCATTATAGAGTGCTTTCCGGACAGGCACCCATCACACTGATCAATGGATCATCACCTCCAATGTAAGTACCATCCCGCTTAACTAGCCCACTTCTCCCAACTTCTCAGACCATGAAACGAATCTCATGAGCATGGTAGTGTAAAATCAGGCCAACCAGCCCGTGAATCATGGAAACATTAAACACCACCCAACGGAGCAGCAATCGTCCCTTACACATGTAGAAAGTCAGGACGCGCAGAGAGAGGACGGATACAGACAGAAGAGGCGATCCTCACCGATGCCGGAGGCGCCGCCGGTTACGGGGGCCGACATCCCGAGCCTTCAGCTCCATCTCGCCGGCGAGTACGAGACGGGAGTGGGTGGGTACGGGGAACTCCGCCAAATGGCCGGCGGAGCAGACGAGACGGGAGAACTGAGTTGGGGAAGAGACAAGGCAACCTCCAACGTTGTCAAAAACACACACACACACACACAACTACACAAGGAAACAGCAAAACAGAAAAAAAGAGACTTTGGACAAACTTGACACATGGTAGAGATTTCTCTATAGTATATACTACCTAACATAGCTAATCCTTCAAAAAAATTATTACAAAAATTCTGACAACTTACTAAAGTAAGACGAGATACAAATCAAATTAGAGTAACAGTGATATAATTAAGGAAAATTGTTGCTTTACCATGAATTTGCGTGGCATGTCTTTAAATGCTATAAAGTTTGTTACAGTTGTTAGTTTCTAGCAAAATTAAAAACAGTTAGATCTAACCAATTTGGTAACAAAACAATATAAGAGCGTGATGATTAATTTATTTGGTAGAAGTTCTAAATCTGAAATTGATCTGAAGTTGTGGAGCTACAGTTTCATCTTACTATATTTTTAGCAAATTCGGCTAATCCATTTTTAAAAAATTAAAAATTCAGTAGCGATTTAGATCAGCTTCACCGACAGAAGCAACGCTAACAAATAGGACCAAAATCATTGATACATCCATGATGACACACCGTGATCACCTATTGTCCTATTCGCTACGTCGGTGGTACGCAAACCGCATCCGTTTCACGGGAATACGGGATTGCCTACGCCTGGCTATCTTCAAAACGGCTTCTCCCATCCATCTCTTCTGTCACTGCCATCCCTGGCCCACCAGTCAGCCAGTACAAGCGCCACGCAGATTAACACTCGCCTGACCCAGTCAAAAGCAGACCGCGGGCCCCACCGGCCATGGGCCCCACTGGCCAGTGACGGCAGCGAACTGCCCGACGACGACGATCCAGCCTGGCCGGCCTCCTCGGGTTTTCACGACGCCGACGCTGCTGCGGCCGCCGCCGTGCCGCGCCGCGCGCCGTGCCGCGCCGCGCCGCACCACCTGTCCATTCCTGCCCGAGCACGCCCGTCTCCAGCTCACCTCCGCCCGGCACATGGCGGAAAATATGGTGGAGTTACCACGCAACAGGAGGAGGCCACGAACCACGCGGCGGCGATTACTGCGAGAGGAGAGAGATCGAAACCGGCGTTGCGCGTTCGTTTTCCTCCCCGATAAAACCGAGGCCCGCCGAGCGGAGCGCCAACTCTCTCCCTCCTCTCCCATCAACCGCGTCTCCGCTCGCCTCCGGGTCTCGCTCACGCATTCACGGCCCCGCGTGGCCGCGTGGCGCCCACGACAGCGCGCGTGCCTCCCGGCTCCCCCCTCCCCCCTCTCTTTTCTGGGGGAAGCTGCGTGGGGGCGAGTTGCTTGGGGAGGTGGGCGAGCGCGTGATCGTGTCGTGTCATATTGGGAGGCGGGGCTGAGTGTGTGATAGGCGATGGCGGCGGCGGCGGTGACGGTGCCGCTGGGCGTGCTGCTGCGGCGGGAGGTGACGAGCGAGCGGATGGAGCGGCCGGACGTGCTATGCGGGGAGGCCGCGCGCAGCCGCAAGGGGGAGGACTTCACGCTGCTCCTCGCCAAGGCCGAGGAGCGCATCGCCGGTGACCCGTCCACCTACTTCTCCGTCTTCGCGGTACAACATTGACCTATGCATGTTGGGACTCTGGAAGGTTCTGGAATACCTCCACCGAGTTGTGTATGGCAGACATCAGACATGGTTTCCACTCCTGTGCATGGCTTGCCACTCTTCATCCCCTTTTCTGTTCATTTGACTTGTGCCACCTCTCTCCTCGAGGACAAAATTTATCGCATTTTTGCATGTAGACCAGTTCATAGTGTAAACATGTCCTCGATCCAAATGACGATCGCGGTTGAGTTTACACTATGCTACTGTGTGCAAAAATATAAAATAATTTTCTGCAGTTATCATGATCGATCCCAGTGTTATCATAATATCACTTGATTTGTTTAGTGGTTGAGTGGTCGTATTTTACCGTGGAATTGTTGACTTTTGTTGATCGATCATTGATCACTCATCACTTTGTTTTGTTGATAGCTATTTGATGGGCACAGCGGATCTGCAGCAGCCACATACGCGAAGAACAATCTGCTGAACAACCTCGTTCATGCCATTCCTTCGGGTTTGAGCAGGGAGGAGTGGCTTGCAGTGCTCCCACGTGCACTTGTCGCAGCATTCGTCAAGACAGATAAAGATTTCCAGGCAGTAGGTAAATCAAGATTCTTCTTATCGAGCTTAGGAATTAGGATATTCAATATTGATCACACTTTTCTTATATCTAACTAATCTAAGCAGTACTTGATAAAAACAAGCATACATTGAGTCTTTTATAATTCATAGGACTGTTTAGCATTTTGTATTTGCCTTCGGTGACGAAGTAAAGTATGTCTGAACTTTTGTTTCTGTCCCCTTTAGTTTATTGGATGGCATACCATCAGATTTGTTGAACAGTACCTTTTCATAGTTAATGCTAAACATCGGTGCAAAAATGGTGCTCTTCTTTTAAGATGTGCTTTAGTTTTAAATACCTATAAAGTTGATCGATGCCTTTTTTTATTTACTGAAACACTCTTTTGCTGTCTCAGCGCAGACTTCTGGTACCACTGTGACATTTGTAATAATAGATGAGTGGGTTGTAACAGTAGCATCAGTTGGTGATTCACGTTGCATACTAGAATCTGCTAATGGTTCAGTATACCATTTGTCAGCTGATCATCGCTTTGACTCCAACCAAGATGAGTAAGTTTTGCCTGCCTTTAATGTCTATTTTTGTCAAGAATTGTCCAATATTTGACAATCTTCTCTTTTTTCAGGGTCGTACGTGTTACTACATGTGGAAGCAAAGTTGGGAAACTGAATCTTGTAGGTGGCCCGGAGGTTCGGCACTTTCATCCTGATTTCTTCGTTACCTCTAATTGAGATATATAGTGTGGACGTGTGTTGTCTAATTTTCCACTCTTATGATTCACATTGTTCATAGTAACCTGCCACTCCTCCGAAGCTATAGTTCTCAGAGATTTGTGTTTTAAGTGTACTACATGTCTCTGTTTATGTAAGCTGCTTGTCAAACAATGTCCTAGCTTATGATATGACGGATTAAATTGCTTTTGTTTTATTTTAGGACTGCTGCTTTTTCAATCATAAAGCAGTTCTATTTTGCCCCATACCTTTTGGAAACTCTTCTGTTTTTAAATATAATATTAATCTATTTGTTATAGGATTGATGCATTAATTCGTTGTGCATCTAAAGTACTAGCGTATTTGTAAGGGATAATTTGGTATCTCCCAATCCGTTAGATAGGACGATGTTTATCTAATCACCAATATGTGAGTTCGTCAGCCTCTATATTAATTCTCAATTGTGTCATTCTATTAATTGTGTGGTTGCCTGGTCTTGTTTAATCTACTTGCTTGGTTCAATATGGTATTTTTTATTCTAGAAAATTGTCGCTTGTGTTTTTAGGTTGGTCCTCTAAGATGTTGGCCAGGTGGTTTGTGCTTATCTAGATCAATCGGGGATACGGATGTTGGTGAATGCATCATTCCTGTTCCTCATGTGAAACAAGTGAAGGTTGGCTCATTTGAAAATTCTGCTCTGCACCAGTTACATCTTATCATTGAGAGTATTTTGTGTGCATGAGTACTGTTCATCAGATACCATCAAAGTTCTTCAAGACATCCTCCTCTATAACATTCCACCACATTTATAGTTCACGGTGTCACCTGCTTTTCGTTATGATTGACATGTTTGTGGTTCACTGTCACGCTATTTGATTTTTCTGTTGCGTTGCTGTTACAGCTATCCAATGCTGGAGGCAGGATTATCATTGCAAGTGATGGTGTATGGGATGATTTGACTTTTGAAATGGTTCTTGAATGCTCTCGTGGATTCCCATCAGATATAGCTGCCAATAGAATCGTGAATGTAACTATCTGGACTTTATCATTTGCCTTAATGATAAATTTTTAGACCCTAATTTTGTGATATTTTTTATCTTAAAGGAAGCAATTCAACCTCGAGGACTAAGAGATGATACGACATGCATCGTGGTGGACATATTACCTCCAGAAAAATTAGCTCCAAGTCCTCCCACAAAGAGGCAGGGGAAGATTGTATTCAATAACATGTTTCGTCGCAAACATCCAGCATCTGTATCCTTTAAACTAGATCGAGAGTATGCTGAGCCAGATGAGGTGGAAGAAATATTCGAGGACGGTTCTGCAGTGCTTTCTAAAAGGTATTGTTTAATCACCTTATCATGGCTTCTTCACTTGGGGTAGAGTCATTAGGAGTTTTATGGATAATCTATGTTTTAATGAACGCTACTAGGATTTCTATTGCTTTTGAAAGACCATGTGCACTCAATAGACACATCAGCTTAACAAAATGCTAGCTGAATGGTTGGCTAAATCTCTTTATGAATCATAAATATTGTCATTTTGATGGTTATGTTTTTGTGAGTACCAACATACCATTGCAACAGGTTATATGTTACAGAGACATAATTTTTTAGTTGATGTAGGCACAGCGGCTTTGCATTTGTAATGATTTGTCATTTAGATCTGATACTAGATTGTCTCACAGTCATATGGGCAACAAGCAGATCTTGCTGCCTACTAATGGATTGCAGGGTTTTAAGGAATTATTGGGGACATGAGATGAGTTGGCACTGTTGAATGTTGGTGTCATCTACGCAACTCCATTTATGTTTCCTCATGTTAATATTCAATCTTGTCTCCTGGTCCCCTTTCGAACCCCACCACATTGGATCCTTTCTTTTTTGTCCAGCCATTTACAAATGATTTTTTTGCTGTCCTGAAACCAGCCAGGCCTGGTTTCTGTAAATTCTTTGTCATAATATACTGCAGTAGTATAGTATTAATCACCTTTATCAAACCTCGTCAGTAGCTAAATATAGGATTTTCCAAAACCAAAATGCAAACCAATATATTACTGATGCTAAAATTGTCTAATAACTGAAGTTCGGGGTATGTTGTTTGAAATGCTGTTCATTTGGTTCTTGTTCTACTGAACTCAATGCAGTGCATCTCTTGTCTCCTGAAATGAGCAGAAGTATACTTGTATTCCATTGGTAGTTAGATTATTTATGGATTATAAGTTATATTTTTAGATAGGTTCAGGATATAGTTTCAAGAAAAAATATTTAATCTTTGAAATGCAATCCTATTTGATCTTTAACATGCATGAGATTATTTCCATTTTTTTAGATGCCATGGTGTTGATTTCTGCCACGCTTGTTGATATGCAGGCTTGCTACAGGTTATGCACTTCAGAGCATGTTTGAACCCTTCAGCTGTGCTGTTTGCCAGGTACGGTTGAAAGCTGGTCAGGGAGTTTCTGTACACAGCAATCCATTGCAACACGAAAAATTGCAAGGTTGGCAGGGTCCTTTCCTGTGCAAAAGCTGTCATGAAAAGAAGGAAGCAATGGAGGGGAAACGGCCTCCGAGAGGTATTTCTAATTCGTTCTTTTATTATCTTGGATGTCTAAACCGCATTCTATATCTACCACTAAAGTTGTCTGTTATGTAATCGTTAGATTACTGATTTGTTCTTTGATGCTCCATTGCCCATTCAGATTCTTGATCTACAGCAAATGGCTTTGGTGAGAAGTGGCAGGCCCTATTGTTGGAGACATTGTTTTATACAATTATACACTTTTGTTCGTGACTTGAAATACTAGTCAGTTAACCAGAGAGTTATTTTGCTACATTGTCCTTTTTTAGTCAAGTAATGCAAAGTATTCTTGACAAAATAGGTTGGGGATTTGTTCGTCAGTTGGATTGACATAGAAGAGGAGAGTAGAATCTTTAGCATGGCTTAGCTCTCCCAGACCATTTCAATGTAGAAATTATGTACAGGTTCATACAAGGTCACTAATATTCTTTTGTTAATTTGTAGATGGGGATGGTTCTGAAAAGGAATATCAAACATTGACTGTCCAAATTCTTCAATCGCATTTTCCATTCGTTTTTCTTAAAATGAACCGCTGGAGTCCAGATCTATTGCAGTAAATATAATACACTCATTGAAAGAATCCATATGTGGTGGAGCCTAACTTGCACTGTAACTATTATCCTGCCCTGTCTCGCAGCCCTTCTCCGGCTATGCTCTACTGCTCGATTGATTGGCTCCGTATGTTCACACACACCTTGTTGCTTATGCTATAACAGCTGAAGCAACTATTCAGATCAACGATTGTTTGTGCACTGTACAGTGTACACATCAGTGTTATCTACTGGGCAAGGAATCCAGGGACACTGGGATAGATCACTCTCTCCAGACGTCTGTCACTTGGCACATAGCCACATACACCCTTGTCTCCTCTGAAACAAGGAAACATGCAGATAGGAAAGCCAGCGACGTGACCGAGCTAACGAAGACCGTTCAGGTGCAGCTGACCCACACGCTAAAACAACAGCTCACCTACTGGGACTAGGATTTGCACGCTGCACCTGACACTTGCAGCCAGTTTGGCAACTATGGAGAAGGGGATTACAGGTGAGACAAAAATGCATGCTACATGATGCACAGCGAAAGAAAGTGTGTCCTCTCTGTTGCAAAGCGTAATTTAGTCGAAAATAACAGATATCCATACTCTGTTATCTCACCCTCTCTCCTCTATGCCAAATACAAATCGTATATGAAGAAGTCTTCTACATAAGAGCGATGCAGACGTACGGCAAGTATAGCAGCAGGTTGCCATGCGTGTCGATCTGACCGACATGAACAGCAGAAACGACGGCAAGTACGGCCGGCACGCCACATTTTCTGGTGATGTAGTGTTAGTTATGCTTGTCACCAGTGAGAATGCGTCATATGTAACTGGAATTTCTGCCAGGAAGGCTTGGAAAACGAAATGGCTACTCAAGTGCAGCAAAGCAGGCAGGCATGCTTGCAGGGACAGGAAGAAGAACACAAAAAGATGAGGGTCCATCATCTACTGTTATGCCAATCATATGTACCCGGCCGGTTCAATCAGACGATCAATCCTCAAACCTAATTTCCTAACCATGCATGTGGCCTGGGTCACATCCTCCAGAGATGATTCCTGGCTCCTCTGCTGAATCTCGATCTCTTCGTCTGCTCACCCCGTCCAAAAATAATCGTCCATCTAGCATTCAAAAGTTAAATTAACAGTAAAGCGAAATGATCTAAATGTTCATCATTAAATAAGAGATTTTTAGAAGTGGGAAGGTGGTTAGGGATAAAATTATTAAAGAGAAAATTGAATAGGAGTTGATTGATGGGATAATTAGTACAGTACTATAGATAAGCACTTATTTTGGGATGAAATTAGTACGTGTTTTAGTTATGTGTGATCAATCTCGGGCCATCCGTACAATCGTACGTATAACGAGTTGGAGTGTCCGAGCTCCGTAACATGAAATATAAAGTGAATTATTTGACTCCGTAATAAAAGCAAACTTTTTGATTGAATTTATTGGTACATACAATTTAATATAATATGATATTAAAGCTAAAATCTTGAATTCAAATTGTTCGCCTTTCATAAGCTTAAGTCTACAGCCGTGGACTCTAATGTCTAATGCCAGATAAGACGACGACGGTACACCGTACACTATAGGAAACTAGCCTTTTATCGAGTGTCACTGGTACATGACGAAACCCTAAAAACACTCGACGAACCCTTTATGTCATTTGCCAGGTGTATTTTATCGGCGCTCGAAAAAAAATCTTGTTTTTCCTGGTGATAGGTGGCTGTGCATGCATATGCGATGGTGGACCAGCGGCCGTTGCATCGATGCTTATCGTTCCGTACAAAGTTAATAATTCCATTCTATTCTAATATTGTTCTGAATAACCGATATATATAATATTTTATATTTAAAATGGTATGCATTAATTAATATATGATTCTAGTTACAGTATATCCAAGTCAACATTCCAACAAATCAGCTAGTACTAGTTTGCAGAATTGTCGTGCTTATCTTCTCCTTAATTCACTAGAGAAACCATCTCGCACTTGTTAATGCGTAATTACCACTAGTGCACCTTCATCTAGCTTGCACTAATCAAAGCCGCCATGCGCCCCCCCACTACAGCTGTCGACCTAACCTCTCTCCACCCACTGGCGCTCGCGCGCAAGCTCAAGCGAGCACAAACCCTACCACCGAAAACCATGGACACGCCACGGCCGCGGTCACCACCCCCTCCACCTCCTCATCCTCCACTGGTTCAAGCCAACCACACCTAGGCCTCCCCCACCACCACTCCTCTCCGCCTCCCCTTCCCCTCCCCACGACTTCTCCTTCGCCTTCTCCCTCTCCTCCCCGCCTCCTACTCCCGTCCACCGCCACGCCCTGCCGCTCGCGGCCGCCGCCGCCGACATGTCCCGCAGGACGCTTGGCCGCGTCGGCAGCGACCTCAGCCGCGACAACTACGCTAAAGCAAGCCACCGCGGTCAAACCGAGAGCAGCAAGGAGAAGGACAGGGACAGGGAGTACAAGGCCAAGAACAAAGCGTCGTCCCCTTTCTTGTCCGGCCTCGGCGGCTCGTGGAAATCGGGCGAGAGCAGAGACATGGCCGCGGCGGGGAAGACCGATGAGGCCAAGAGGAAGGCGAAGGCGAAGAGAGGGCTGGACGTGGGGCAGTGGGTAAAGAAGTACATGGCATCCATGGTGGAGCATTTCCTCGCCTCCTTCTCCCGGCACGGGGAGAGGGAGAGCCGGCGGGATCCGCGCCGGAGGCCGTATTCGTTCTCGGAGCGCGGCGCGAGCGCCTTGAGGGAGCAGGAGCGGTGGAGGCGGCGGCGGCGCTGGCAGCTCTCCTCGGCGCCGGCGTCGCTGCGCGCGTCGCCGGCGAACAGCGGGCACCTGTCCGTGGGCGGGTCGGTGAAGGTCTCCACGTCGTCGGATGAGAGCACCATGGAGGAGCTGCAGAGCGCCATCGAGGCCGCCATCGCGCACTGCAAGAACTCCATCGCTGCCGCGGCCAAGTAAATTGTAAATGCATCCATGGTTTGCATGAGATGATGCCCATGCGCCGATTGCCACGGGCCCACGCGCGTCTCGCGCGTGTATGCACACGAGCATTTCAGTTGCTTTTGAGCTTCAGAAACCACAAGTTTGATACTTTCTCTTGTTTATGTAAAAATGTAATTAAGAACAGATGACAATCGATCAAGCTCTATACGAATAGTATCTCTTTGCAGAAATTTACTACTGTTACGGAGAGCTTAATTACAATGGCAGAGCTTGAGGTGAAATTTTGAAAGGGCTAATATAAAAAAGTTTATTTCGAGTAGGGGCAATTTTGTTCTTAGCGAAATACTGAAATGCAAAACAAAAGGATTACATTGTAATTTTTGAAAAGTTGGAGTGGACAATACATGGCTTTATTTGGCCAGTAGCCACACATTGCCGGCCGGCTTGCCATGTACTGCGCTCGCATGGCGATAGCTAGATTCTGGTGTGACGGGTCGCGCGCCGGCCGGCTCGCGCGTCGCCACGGTGTTCGCCTCGGCACACCGGACGGCCGGTTATTCCGCTGCGTGCCTCGCTCGCCGGGGCAGCCGTCACATCGCACGCATGCAATTTTGGCGGCCTCTGCGGCGCGCCGGCAAGGGCAAGGGCTTTGTCGTGAAATATGGGTCCCTAGAAGGGTTATTTTTGCATAAATCAGGATAGCTGCTCCGTAGTTCGCTACTACAATGTAAGTATGTAACTGGCCAAACAGGGTTGTTTTTGCATAAAAAAGGGTTTCTCCCAATAATAGCTATACTAAATAGGGTTGTTTTTGCAAAAAACATGAGGGCAAATATAGAATTTCACATCGACTTTTGGATTAAAAAATAAAAGCAGAAAAAGAAGCTTCAAAATGGTAAAACATCCTATTTCTCTCTTTTACTAATTACAGCTAGCCTACGGTGTCATTTTAGGAAGCCCAATGTAATAGAGACATAGGATCTGTTTAGGACTACTCCGCTTCCCTAAAATTTGTTCTACTCTACGGAATCCATTTAGAATCAGATCTAGAGTGGAGTTACTGCTCCACTGTGAAGTACCTGTACCTGTTTGGCTTACAGAGTGGATCCAGATTCAGGAATAATAGAATTTGGTGGGAATGTACTATTTTACCCCTGAGTTGTATTACGCTTTATTTGTTGACATACCTTCCAGTAATTATAGTGCAATAATAATGTTTTATATTTTTAATCATAAATAATTCATATTACTCAAGTAGTTCACAAATATTTGTATAGTAACACTATATACTAATTCCAATGTAGAGAAAGTGATGTTGCTAACTCATCACGAAATACATCCATTATTGTAGCATTTGCCACTGAAGTTGACCCATCGGATGGAGCTGAGTATCTACAATATCTTTCCGGTATTATAGGGACATAATTAGGATCACGATCAACCCGAGCAAAGTCCAAGTCCTCACCCGTGTGCTCACGAATAAAATTACGAAGGACCATACATGCAACAACAATCATTTTCTGCTTATGCATTGGGTAGACTGGCATCTTGTAGAGAATTTGCCGCTTCATTTTTAGCACTCCGAAGAACCGCTCAATGACATTGCAGATAGATGAGTGAATACGATTAAATCTTTTCTTAGAAGTCTTAGGTTCCATACCTCTATGCCACTCTGGAATATGATACCTCTTACCTTTATAAGGGGCTAGATATCTCGGTCGATTAGGATACCCCGCATCAACAACATAATATTTACCTACAAAGTAGAGACATTTGTTAAGCCAAATTTTAATATGTCTTATTTGTTTGATAATGTAGTACTGAACAACATACCTTGTGGAGGATGTGGAAAGATTTTTTCATCAACTCTTAGTGCATTGTATAATACACTAGTATTATGTATAGATCCTAGTTGTCCCGTTGATACATACGTAAACCTCATATCAAAGTTACAAACCGCTAGAACATTTTGAGTGGGTATACCGGATTTTTCAATATATCTCACTTGCTCATCTAGGGATAGAGCTACTCGAATGTGTGTGCTATCAAGAGCACCAATACAATCTTTAAAATGTGGGTATGCTCGTCTATCGTCTCTTATCTTTCTATGAACAGATAGAAATTTTAGGTCTTTTGGTCTTATGAAATCTTTTGCCATAGCCATCAAGCAATTGAGCACCTCATCAAATTTTCTATTAATGGTTTCACTGGAGTGCTTAAATCGATTTTGACATCTTCTATTAGGCTCATTACCGCCACATATGTATAATAAAATGGCAAGACTCTTCGTAGTATTCATCATTAAAGATGGTTGTAACCCGTACCTTTGCACCATTAAATCATAAAGGTCTAAGAACATTTCTGAATTCATACGGAGCTGTGTATGGCATTCTCCTAGAGTCCTCAACGTCTCTAGGACCCAACCCATACCACTAAGAGTTGATGTTCTAAGTGGATTTTTATCAAGGTATAAGTCAACATATGTCTGCACTATTTCTTCACTGCTGAATATAATATTCCAAAGCTCCTCACTCTCATCATCAGAAGCATCAGTATCAGTTTCAGACATCTACAATATCAAACAACATACATAAGATGATCCAAACAACATACATAAGATGGTCCAAATAACATACATAAGATGGTCTAAATAACATACATAAGATGATATAAACAACATATATAAGATGGTCCAAACAACATATATAAAATGGTTCAAATGATTCAAACAACATACATAAGTTCAAATAGCAAGCACGTTTACAAGTTCAAATCCATAGAAGGAGAAGTTACTCAATTTCCATATTTATCGTTGTACCTCTTTCTAAGCCAGTTAAACATAATCTCTTTAATAGGTAATATCATAAACATTTCTCTTTATTTCTTCTTCACGAACAACTGGGTGGCAATATCATACTCATCGGAAGCATAATCTGCACCACAATCTAAGACAAGATCTATGACTTCCTTTACAGTAACCTCATTCTGCTTCCTAGTAGTATAATATGTGACTGATTCAGCTAGCTTTGTGACTTGTTCTTGGATAATCAATGCAGTGCTTGATTTAGCTTTCTTGCCCTTGTCAAGAACACGAGCTCTCTCTTTTGCATTACCAACAGGAGGAGAAATCTCATGCACCTTAGACTCACATTGAGTTGACGATATACCAAGAATATCAATATAAATTGGGGTATCATAATAGATGTCTTCACCCCCACCGGTAACATTATTTTCAACATCGATTGTTTCATCCTGTTGAGGTGGTATAATTAGGTTGTCACTCATAGGATTTCAATGATCAGATTCATTATTTGTGATGCCGACAAACATTTCGTTCAATAACTCTTTATTTTGGATAGCCTTTTTCCTAAACTTACCGCGTCCAGGAATATCAATTTTCTTGCGCGTGGGATCGGAGCGATTTCCACCGTCGGATCTCGCGTGGTTGAGCTCTCCTTGGCCGCCTCGGCTCCCTCCGGCGCCGCCGCGCCGCCTCCGGCCTTCCACCACGCCAGCGCAGCCTCCCTCTCACCCCACGCCAGCGCCGATGCCTCCCTCTCCCCACCCACCACCAACTTTCGCGCTCGCGGCTGCCGACTTCCGCCTCGTTCAAGCCTTGCTCGCCGCCCGCGACGGCCACTTCGACGAGGCCGGGGGGTGGAGCCGTACAAGGAGGTGAGTAAGGACCATTTCATCTATCGCGCCCCGTCTGCGGCCGCGTGGACCATTTCATAGATACACTGTAGATCTGCAACTTGCAAGGAGAGTCGACAAGCCAAGCCTCCGACCATCATGTTTCTGAAATCTGAATTTAGCATATCTGCAGTTCCCATTCGTAGTGTTCAGGCATGGGATCATAAGAGAGGTGCAGCTATCGAACATTTGCGTATGAAATTCTGCATCTGTTGGGACCTGGGAGCTTGGGTCTAGCACATGCCATCGAAGGAAGTTTAGCTAAAGCTTACATCTTTGTGCCAAAAAAGGGAGAAAGAATACTTTCTGGGATGATGTTTAGCTGACAGCTTTTCTGTCACGCCCCTGTTTTCATGCCCACAGTTTTTCTCCCGCCAGCACCGTCATCTTCAGCCTTCGACGCGTGTCGTCGCCACGCGTCCACGCCCCAGCCCTCATCGCCCACGCGTTCGCAGCATCGCCACCTGTCTCAGCCAGCTGCGCTCATTTTCTCCACGCGTCCGGTTCACCGCTCTTGCCGCCCGCACTAATGTACGCTATGCATGTGCTGCACCGCCCCCTCCTCCGCATGGCATAGGGCACCAGAGCACCGTCTGGTTGATGCAAGCCCGCACTTGAGCTCCCCGTCCTTTCCCCGAGCACCACCAGGAAAAGCCAGCGCCCGCGTTCGCCGGGAACTCCGTCGGTGTTTGTCCGCCGCCACTCCTCGGTATGCCTCGATTCTCTTTCCCCTTTGCTCCATTTCGCGAGCAAGGCATGGGAATGTGACCTGGAAGCCTCTACGGTGCCATTTTTTCAGAAACCCGAGCCGGATCGTGCCTCTTCACGGAAGCCCCAAACCGATGCCACCCCATGCCTCTCTGCTTCGATCTTGCTCAAGGTAACCCCGTTCATCGATTCCCGGTGCGTATAACTTCTTTTTGCATATATAAACGTGTTCCATAAGCTATCAAGCTAGATTAATCGCCCTAGTTTGCCGCCGGCGGAAGCCATAGTCGTGATGGATAGGACTCTCGTCGCTGGACCACTAGGGTCATTCCCAAGACCATACGCATCCACCATAAGGTTCCTGGTACGTATAATTTGGTTAAAAACCTCACCTCCGGTATCCAGCCTGCCCCCGTCGTCCTCCGCGCCGGCGAACAATGTTTCGGCCGCGTGCAGTCATGTATCCGGTATGTAGCTACGATTGTCGATCCAGCCGTTGTTTAAGCTCGTATCAGCATAGTGATTCTCATGTTAAAATTTAGTAGCAATCCGAGTTAAAACGAGAGAGATCGAGCCCGAAAAAGTTTCAGCCATCGGCGGCGTCTTCTTCCTCCAGCCGCTGGTTCTGTTTTTCCCGTGTCTCGCTGCCATCCAGGTCCCACATGTCAGATTCGAGACTGCCGCTGCCAACCTGGTCCCGCCAGCCAGCCAGCCAGCCTGCCGCCAGCCTGCTGCGTGCGCACCGCGCGTCTTGGTCAGGCCGGTTGGGCCAGTTCAGCCGGCCCAAGAAAACAGTGCCATTCTTCTTTTTTCAAAGTATTTTCCCAGGCCAGCCCGTTTAGCCCAATAGTGTTCAGTACGCTTTTCTGTTTTCAGAAAATGTTTAAACTATAAAAATTCATATAGAATGCGTTTTAACTCCGATTAGCTCCGTTCAAATTTCTAAAAATCTAAAATTTAATTTAGGATAGATTAAAAATATTTTCATAACATTTTCTTGTAGGATTTTATTTATGTAATGTTATTTGTACTTTAGTTGTCAATCCCGAAGATTCGCAAGACCTCAGCCTCAAAGATCCTTAGTACTTTTTGAACTGAGACAAGTCTTCCTTTGATTATACTTGATCCTATAATTGCTAAATTATTTTTGTATAAATGCATGTTTAGGATACACTTGCACATACACTCAAAATTATCGACGATCGCCAAGCGCGATTACGTCAACTAAAACCTAAAACTTGTCACACTAGCCTTCCTTTGTATGTTGATAACCTTATAAATCTTGTAACCACAAAGATTGGTATAACCCCTTCCTAGTATTGTGATGTGGGTTATATGCAATCAACTTTTTATTTATTTTTTTCATATCAAATGCAATCATTGAAATGAATGAATCGTGTGGGATAAAATGGGTTTTGAAAGAATGTTTTGAAAATGGTACCAAGTACCGATTGTGTTGAAAGCAAATGAAAAAGGAGTGTTTTGGGTAAAAACTTGCCATGAGTCGCCGTCGTCTTTCGAGGCCCGGTTTCAAGTGGCGCATAAGGACTGATTCCTTAGAAAAACGTCATGCACAACAACGTGCAACCTTATGGGCATTATGGGGTTCCCCTGGTTAAGTACTTAGTGAGCTTGGGATCGCTAGCTGTCAACGAACGTGAAATCTCGGGGTACGTAGTGTGTGGAAAAAGATCCGAGGGGCATCTGTGTATATGGTTTTGTGTTGAGTTAGGAAAACCCACGGGATTTCAGTGGGAAGGGGACCTAAGGGCTACCTGATGTTCCTTGGTCAGTACCCGTTGACGAGGTGCTTGGGTCTGGCCCGTTCTCTTGGCAGTAAAGCTTTCTTGGGTTTGCTTTGGAAAGACCTAGTCACGAACCTCCTTGCCTAGCTAACAAGGAGTAAGTTTGTGTCATAAGGGTAAAGTGTACACCTTCAGTTAAAGTATAATCTATTCGAACAGCCGTGCTCACGGTTATGGGCGCGTGTCATGATGGTTGCCCATGCATAGTATTTGATTTTGCAAATAATCATGAGTTGTGGGTTGGGAAGCGTTACCAGAGTATGTCCTCGGGGTGTACGGCCAGCCTTTGTGGTTGGGAACGAGCTTGTAACGCACGAAATCTACTGATTTCGAGTTTTATTACATTTCCATAGGAAAACAACTTACAAAATGTTCATCACACGACAACGTCTTACGTCAAACAGAATTACAGCTCAAAGGCTACATTTATTACACTGAAGATAAAATAATAAAACAAATGACTACGATGGACATCTTGGTCCACGTCACGCTCTTTGACTGGGACAGCTACTCTAGACCGTCGTCCTCATAGAATGCAGCATTTATCCGCGCACACCACAGTGTGTCGAGATGACCCATGTCACAGGAACTCGTGCCAAAACCCTTAATATGGACCGCTTCAACACAAGGACAACCACACTAGGTTTCGCCGATGCTCCACCGGAATCTAACCCGTAATGGCATAGGTAGATCCCCTTTAAAAGACGTAGACCCCCATTTGTGCCTCATCAGTACAAGTCATCCGAGATACCCTCTCAACGATGAACTTGACTCCTCCGCTGGGTGCATCATGTTGAAATGAACCATACTCCAGGTTAGGTCTTACCCACTAGACTTGTGGTTTGCACGGAATGACTTTACAACAGATCCCGTAGACCGGTCCTTATAGTGTCCCTGGTGCGACCAACCAATGCTCTCGCTTACACCCGAAACCCACCATGCTAATAATTTAACCATTTTCCAAAAACACCAACGGGATGAGAAGTATCAATGAGAACTAAAGAGATTAAAATATCTAAATTAGTCTACAATTATTGATTAGCAAGGCTAAGCAGGTGTGCTAATACTTAGAGCACTAGCTATTGTTGTAGATCACATTATGACGACAAAGGAAAATGGCTCAAAGCATGGCAAAGGTTTTACAAGTACAAGTACAAGTACATGGAATCTAATTATGAATTATTCATGTTTTAATTCATCTAACATGCATATAACCTATGGGTTAAAGTAATTAATATTTTGAAATCATGGGTTCAACATGATCGAGGGGTGTGTGACTTGCCTTGGTCAGCAAACGGTGAAGGTGACGCTTCGAAGATGGGCTCCGGTTCTTCGACGGCTTCAAAGTCTAGATGGCATGCAAAACGAGACAAACAATTAAAAATCAGAAAATAAACAGTATAAACAGTACAATTAAATTAGTTCAAGTTGTAGAGGATTTTATGATGGTCATTCTACAATTTGAACGGACTTCGGAAGCGAAAGATATGAATTTTGGAAGTTCTACGGCTTTTCTGGAATTATTTCTAAATTGAAAAAGAAACTCTGGTCCACGGTGAACCGAGTCCACCGCGAACCAGTGCAGGCTGCTGACCAGAGGAAGAAGATGATGAACAGAGCTCCGACGGCGACGCTCCGGCGACCGGCGGCGCGAATAGAGGTGAGGCCGAGGGAGAGCGGGCGACGACGGAACCGACGGCGAAGACGGCGAGG